>JXWZ01007799.1:0-12272 GCA_000956215.1 Anopheles farauti No. 4 | reverse complement strand
ACACCTCAAACTGTGGGATTTATTGGGATGTGTACCTTAATTCTCGATTTAAATTAATATAGCTTTTGAGTGCGTTTCTCGGCGAATACTGGCTGCTCGTCAGTACGCTAGTATGAGCTGATCAAGTTGAGTTTATACTGATTATTTTATTCTGCTGATGGTGAAATTATTGTTTTTTAAAACCACACGTGTTAGTGATTATTACAAATATTAAAGCAACGCATAACGTTTAATACATTAAGGTCATCCAGAACAATAGTTATACGGCCTGTTTTTTTTCCATCTGCTCGGTTTTCCGTTGCTTCCCGTTGGGAAACCAAACTCTTTGGGTGAAACTAATTGGGAAGAAATATGCGCGCGCGTTGGAAAACGCTCAGAAAGCGCCAATTGTCTTGACCGCACACATTTCTGTCTCACGGTGCCCGTTCAGGGCTGAAAGGGCCCATACCCGTCACGAACTTTCGTACCCCTCCTCCCCCCGTGCAGAATTGAACGCTTTGTCACGCTCGTTCTTCTATTCTCCCCGCAAACTATGAGTCTACCGTAGCCGAGGGATCAAGTGTCGTCCCGCTGGCTAGGAAAACGGGACCAAGCAAACACGCCGATTGTGACTAATTAAAGTGGCTTTAGCCGGTTGACCCATCGGCCGCCCTCCTTTGCCACCGAACCGGCACGGTCCACCAATCCACGAGAAAAACCCGCCACCGAAATGGAAAATGAACAAATTGTTTAGCACTTCTGGTGCGCCTGCGCCCCGAATGTCTCTAGTCCTTTGAGACGAAGGCCAACCCCACCGGTGCGGAAGGAAAGAAGCGCTGGAAAGAAAAGTCGTGCCACGGCTCATTATTTTATTTGCGCTTTCGGCTCAATTTTCTGCCCCGTGTTTGGGTCTTTTCCCGTGAAAATCGTTATCGCGGGCTTGCGGGACTGCGCGGTTTGCGACAGCCAGAGTGATATGACTTTTCGGTCGAATTCAGTGTGCGCAATTGGAGGTTGCAGCCAGCAGGAGCAGCATAATGGGGACGGCCCAACCCGCGGGAGCACCCATAAAATCAATGGGCTGCCCCGGAACGGAACCGACCGAGTGGTTGTGCATAATTTCATGTATGTTCACTCATGATATCGTTCCATCCGGTTCGGTTCACCATTCGAATGGTCCGCTCGGTCCATTCATCTTGGTGCTCCACGTGTTTCTGCAAAAAAAAACCATCCCGAGCCGCTTAATTGATCCCCCGTTTCGCAACCGAGCGGTTCCCCTGACCCACCCGGACAGATGGCAACGGTGCGATTAGGGCGAGGGCAAGCGCTGCGATCCGGGCAGACACCGGGGTAAGAATCGATCGAGTGCCACGACTTTCTGCCACTTCACCACGGGGCCGTGTTTCGTTTCGCTCCGTCCGAGAGCAGGCCCTAACTGGGACCGAAACCATATCGCTCATCGCGATTTTTACAGCCACCAACAGATGCAGCGGATGCTTTTTGGTCGCATTTTCGCGTGTCCCGATGGTGGTTTTTCGTCCCGAATCGCATTCTCAATCTTTTGGTGACGTTCAGTTTTTTTTTGCGCTTGTTTGCCCGGTCCCATCTGCGTGTGAGAAGATCCATCTGCACAAACAAATCCGCATTTTTTAAATGAAACTGAGAATGTCTTTCACTACGGACGCCACCAAAAAGGTAATTGCACTTCGTTGATGATTCGCGATAGTAGAAAATGCTTTCTTTTTGTAGAAAATGACATCTTTTAGCACCTTACGACCTTGATGAGTACGTGCTTATTGAAGATATTTATTCTTGCTTCTTTAAAAAAAAAGTGTCCAAAAATCAGACTCTAAAATTCCCCAACGTGGACTGAAAACTGCAAGAATCTTCTAACAAATTCACATGAAAGACAATACTTGGCTGTTACAGAAATTTGTTCAAGTTACATTTATAATTTTCGATATCACTCTAAAATCAAAGAAATATTAAAAATAGCATGTCCTTCCCAAGCCGAAAGAACAAAATCTTATTTTTGAACCAAAATCAACTGAATGAAAAGAAAATAAAAACATTGCTATCCCAAATATTACTAAAATATATCCTTAATCACTAAGATGAATAAAGCGAAATAATAAAAAATTGTCTGTCCTAATTAAGGAAATTATGGTTTTTAAGTTCAAATATTACTAAAATATGTCCTTAATTACTGACATATGTCCAATCCAGTAAGCCTTAAGTGAGTCTGATCTAGTAATCCAGTCATAGTCTTAAGTTGAAGTATATTTCTGTGGTAAAAACAATAGCAGGAGCTTGCAAGTCGCGTGGAGCAAAATCTTCCCACCGGCCTTGATGAATTTCATCCGCCTGTAACAAAGCGAATTCCAAGATTAATTACGCCACGACACACAAAGGTCCCAATCCGCTGGTGGACGTTGGTTCACCCAATCGGATCGGTTTCACACGCAAACGTCGTCGTCGTCTTCGTCGCGTTTGAGCCACGGCGAATGTCTCATTTAGCATAAATTACCGTCAACTGGCGGCGGAAACTCTCGTCGTTCAGATTAATCTCAATACCCTATTCCCTGTGTTCCTTGGAGTGTATATATACACATTCCTCTGCGGCTGCACGCTGCACTAATGCACCGTGGATTGATCCGTGCTTCGGCGCAAAACCGGCCGGACAATTATCACCGCGAAACTCGAAATGTCGTCATTAGCGCGACACCGTTAACGGAAATCGCAGCCGCAATCGCAAGCGCCCGGTACAGGATGAGTCGAACGAATTCCTTCCCTTCTCCACAGCCATTCTTCTGGTCGCAAGATGCGGCTGAGGAGCTTTCCTCCGGGGTCGCGGGAGTTCGATTAAGATGACATTAATTTCGCCCAACTCACCCTCGGTAACCATGGTGATATATGTGTGTACGCTCGCGCGTATGTGTGAGAGAGTTTCCGCACACGCGTGCATCCGTCGTCGTGTGGGATTTAATGTCTCGTTGCCGAAAAGGATATCCCTCTGGTTCAGGGAAACGCAGTTGGCGATGATTAATGTTCGCGACGCGGTACGCTTTCCCTACATTCTGCACCGATAACACGTGTGTATTTGTGGTTTGTAGCTAATATCTTGAATGTTTTTTTTTCTTTTGTAGGAGACGATGAGGAAGGTGGTGACGAACAGCAGCAGCAGCAGCAGCAGCAGCAGACACAAAGCACCACGGAAGAAAACGGCGATAGCAACAGCACAATAGGCAGTAACAACGGCAACAACGGTCGCAACAGTTGTAACAGCAGCAGCAGCAGCAGTAGTAGTAGTAGCAGTAGTAGCAGCAATAGTAGTCCCACCAGT
Source organism: Anopheles farauti No. 4 (assembly GCA_000956215.1). Lineage (NCBI taxonomy): Eukaryota > Metazoa > Arthropoda > Insecta > Diptera > Culicidae > Anopheles > Anopheles farauti No. 4. Next base: position 8,950 of record JXWZ01007799.1, on the reverse strand, counting down.
AGAAGCAGCAGTGCAGGTATGAACGGCGGTGGAGCGGATACTGCCGGGCACGACGGCAAACTAGAGGCGGAAATGTGCGACCGAAGTCGCACACCTTCCCCGGGCTTGGAAGATCCACCCGGCGGAGTGATGTCCGACGGTGAGCCCGACACCTACGACAATCCGCCAGACGATGGTGCAACCGTAGCACTGCGCACGATCAAACAAGAGCCGAACGTGGAGCAGGAAACGTTCGGCAAGGAGTCGACCGTCAGACCCGGCTCAACCAACTCGTCCCAGGACCAAACGCCATCACCATCGCCGCTGCCGATGCTGCGACTAAATGTGGCCCTGGCAGCCGATCCGGCCGCCAATCCGGACGCAAAGGATCTCAAGAACCTCAGCGACGCGGAAGCCGCCTTGGAGGAGAAGCAATCTCACCATCACCACCATCACCAGCAGCAGCATGCACTCAACATGGCGATCGGACCGCCGCCAGCACTGCAAACAGTAGGAGCAACGCCACCCGCCCTAATCGGCCGGAAACCAGCCGCGGGTCCAACGCTCAAGGGTCCGGAGTTGGCGCTACCGGTCGATCTGCCCCGGCTGCCCATGTACATCTGCGGACCCTGCGGCATTCGCTTTTCGTCCGCTTCGACGCTCGAAGCGCACCAGACGTACTACTGCTCGCACCGCAAAGACGCAGACGATGCCGGTGGTGGTACTGGTGGTGGTGGCGGCGGTGGTGGAGTTGCCAGTGGTACCGGTTCCGGTGCAGTATCCTCGAGCGGTACGGGTACGGGCGGTGGCAAGAATGCCCATCCCGGCGGTGACGGATCAGGCGAACCCCCGGCCAAATCGCTCAAAACTGGCAAACAGTACGCGTGCTCGCAGTGTTCGTACAGCGCGGACAAGAAGGTCTCGCTGAACCGCCACATGCGCATGCACCAATCGTCACCGTCGCCCTCGCCCGTTGCGGCACTCGTAAACGGCGACGAGGGTGTCGTACTTGCCGGCCACCACGCGCAACAGCAGCAGCAGCAACAGCTTCAGCTCATCCAAGCGCAAGCTGTAGCGGCCGTGCTTCATCAACAACAGCAGCAGCAGCAGCAGCAGCAGCAGCAACAACAGCAAGGGCAACAACCGCAAGCACCGGCGCCACAAGTCGATCGCTACTGCTCGGACTGTGATATTCGGTTCTCCAGCACCAAAACATACCGGGCTCACAAGCAGCACTACTGCAGTTCACGGCACCGGGAAGGGTAAGTGACGCCGGGAAGTACCGGCAAAAAAAAACCAAAAAAATCACACCATACCCGTGTCTCTTCGTATTACATCCCAACAGGCAGCAGTCTAACAACTCCACACCCAAACCGTCGGCCCCGAAGTCCGGTTCGCAGAGTCCACCAGACGTTCCAAAGACACCGCCCGTCACGGCAAGTCAGCAACCGTTTCTCGCGCTGCCTACCAACCCCATCATCGTGATACCGTACTCGCTGATACGTGGCGCTAGCGTCATTCCGGGTTTGCTGTGAGTAAAACTTCTTATTCCAGTTAAATTTAAGTGCACGACTGTCGATGAAAAGCGCACGAGGAGAAATTTATAAATTTATTTAATTTATATAAAAATTATTTAAATGTATATACTTCTCGTCCGTTTATTGTTTTGAGTCACCCTGTAGTAACTCGCCGTTGTCAACATATGAAAATCGTGATTGATGACGCAATCCAAGACGCCTGTTTCTCTTGCACCATTTTGTTTAACCTATATGATAATTGCCCGTGTGATCTTGAATGTTTTTCTGTGCTGTTTTTTTCTTCGGTAAAGAATTTTGGTGCGGTGCAAATCAAAGAAATGCCTAACGAAGGCATAAAACTTATTCTTTTTTAAAGTTCCTTTCCCAACCGGCAAAATGATGCATAAACATCGCGTACACAAGTCAACGCATTCTTTGATTTGGCATTTTTTAAGTGAAAATATCCATACTGAATTTATCCGACGATAAATCGGTTTTCTTTTCACTCTATTTTGCCTAACGGGTCTCACAGCAAAATTGCTCAGCTGTCGCAGTTTTCTCCTGCCTGTCTGAATGTACTTTCCACCTTCACCTCCCCTTTGCCGATCGACCGACGTCGTGTGCGTCGACAACTCATCGCTTGGCTCTTAAAAAACACTACGTACACTCTTTCGTTTTCAATGCTCTCAAATGGCTTACCATTCTCATGCCGTGCTATCTATCGACGGCTATCGACATTAGCACGACATACGTGCATTTTTAAGCATTTAAACTCCACATCCCGATTGCCACTAGAGGTTTACACAGTAAAGAGGTTTTTGGGAGACCGGAGTAACACACAATGAAAACCACGTGTAGTTGGAGAACAGTGAAAAACAAAACTCTATATATTCAGGTAAAGGATATTGGATAACAAAAAGTGTATCTGTCAGCATGACAGTAACCAGCAAAGTTGCCTAGTGAGTGTAGTATGTGTCAACAGCAGAAGAATGCCATGTGGTTGCCAACTCATCAAACAGGAGTATTTTAACGACATTTTGGTACAAAAATGAAAAAAATCTTTTTTTTTTCTTTACGTTTGTTTCACTACAAATACTAATGTAGTTCACCGTATTCCTCTAATGAATTTTTGTGATAAATCTGAAAATACCTTCCATTCATATCGTGTGATATGAAATCGAAGTTGCGCGTGCACCTACACTAAGGTAAATATATGGGATTCTCTTTGACGCACCTTTGGTGTCGCGCGATAAAACCTAAAATACGAGCAAAATCTGTTCTAAAGGATTTAAAAGTTCGGAAGGTATCATTAGCTGCTAAAGTATTCGACAAAGCCACGTGCGCGTTTCCTTGGGTATAAGTTCTACATATTTCTTAAAACTTTTATTATGATTTAAACCGAAATGATCTAAGATCTACACGCCATGGATAGCCAATAATAAACCTGTTTTAGAGTTTACCTTTCATTTTACAAACTTTAAACAATGCAATAATCTTACAACAACAAAACTACTAACCCCTAAAAATTTCAATTAAAATTTAAAACTGGTTTCCACATCGCTAAGAACTGTTTTCCTACCTACAACCTTGCAGGTCGTCCCTTGCGCCCGGAGTCACCAACCCCGAGTCAGCTTGTTTCATCTTCCAAAACGGAAGCTTACAACCGATCGCTATGTCGCTGGCCTCTCAGGTGCAAGCGGTAACGGCAGCGATCACACCGAGCGGTTTCGAGGGACTTATCGGGCACAGTCAAACACAGCCCCGACAGTCGCAAACCTCGGGAAGTGCCAGCGGTAACCCACAGCAGCAGCAACCATCCCGAGGACCGACACCGAACATTCCGAACGACTCCAACAGTGCGCACAGTGGTTCCGGCGGTGGTGGTGTGGGTGGTGGATCATCAACAGGCGAAGTGTTGAAGGCGATCAACAAACGGGACAACTCTTCCAATAAGTAAGTTACATTTGCCATTAGTGCTAGCGAAGTTGAATCGCTTCTCTAACCACCTTTCTTTTCCGACAGAGAGCAACCGACAGGCTCAACTCCGCTGGATCTTTCCGTACGACGGCTGTCGCCCGGTGCGATCGGGAACCTAACCCTCCGCGAACGTTCCCTATCACTGTGTTCGGCTGTATCGGTCGATCCGCGTCTGGATTTCGACAGTTTGATGGAGGGCAAGGAGAATCTCTCCGTCAGTGGAGACTCGCTCACACCGGAGCAGATTGTGTGCGCACCGTCGCTGCCCGGCAGTCCACCCTTAACACCGTCACCGAAGCGACGCTCCAACAGTCCCCGTGTCGGTGGCGGTACTGGAGCTCCGGCCGCCATATCGGCTGCTGCTGCTGCGGCTGCCGCGGCTGCTGCGGCCGCTGCCGGTCAGCATCCACTCGGCGGAGCGTTGTCCATATCACCGCTAACGCTGCAGCAACAGCTTATGCGACCGCTGCTCCCGGCAGATATCGCCTTGCGGCTGTCCGCCGTCGGTGATCCTGCCGTCAATCTGAACCTCAACATCCTGCCCAACACCCATCCACTGTTGACGAAGCAGAGCGTCGAGCTGGCCCTGCGACTGTCGTCGTCGGCTGGTGCGGGTGTCGCTGGCGACGCGCTAGCAAAACCGCAGATATCTCCACTCCTCAACAGCATCTCGCCGACGGGCGGTGGAGGGCCCGGTGGCGGTGGATCGGCCGTCATACCCGCCCAAACACCGCAGATCTTCGTCAAGCAGGGTGACTCCAAGTGCAAAGAATGTAACATCGTGTTCTGCAAGTACGAAAACTATCTGGCGCACAAGAAGCACTACTGCTCCGCGCGCAATCAGGACGATGGCGAACCGGCAAAGGTTAGTCCACCGATCTCGCCGCAAACACTGGCGCCGGGCGGTGCCACCGGAGCCGGTGGCAGTCCGGCCGTCAGCGTCGGTGGATCGGTTGCGTACCAGCAGCTGATCTGTGCCGCCTGTGGCATTAAGTTCACCTCGCTGGACAATCTCACCGCCCATCAGATGTACTACTGCCCGAAGCGTATCGACGCGACGCTGCCGGTGGTGAGTGTGACACACCCTTTCCACGCCCTCCATCGCATGCACTAACTTCCAAACTCTTTACAGAACGTTCCAACAGCGGCGGTAGTGCCATCGCAACCGCACAAGGAACGTTGCTCCAAGTGCAAGAGCGTGCACGAACCTGGCCAACCCTGCACGGTCGCCGGCCACGGTGCGTACAAGTGTCCGATCTGTGAAGTGATCAGCCCGAACTCGACGGAAGCACGCCGCCATATGGATACGCATGGTGGTGTAAAGGCGTTTCGGTGCACGATCTGTCGCTACAAGGGCAACACTCTACGGTAAGCAGCGTGCCAGAATACGGCTACGTTCGAAAAAAAAAACTCCCCCTAACAAGCTTTCCCACGGCAAACCCTCACTACAACGCTCACTAAAAAAAAGTCTGGGCAATGAAATCGGAACATCGGAATTTGAATATATTCTTAGAAAATTGTACTCATTTTTAAGAAAATTTTTAACGTTTCGCTAATGTATTTGTTTACACGAAGTGGTAATGGATCTTTTTTAGCGATAATAAAATATATATCATCTATGTTATTTCATTTAAACAAATTAAATCTTAAACATAATTCACTTTTATGGTAATTATGCATGTTACACACTACAAACTGAGCATATTGCTATACATTTCACAGTCGAATTGCCAAGATGTTTATCCTGGTTGTGCTGGGAAAATTTAGGCCCTATAGGTTTCGAAGTTATAAGCTGTTACTGACCATGTTATTTACATCATGTTTCCCTTTACTTCGTTTCACTTACTGTGTTTATAGTTTGCCCAACACTACTAACAACGCGTTCCGCTTTTTTCCTCCCCAAACAGCGGCATGCGCACCCACATCCGTATGCATTTCGACAAGAAGACGAACGAGTTTAACGAGGAGAACTTCATCACCTGCATCCTGGAGGAAGACGGCATCGAGATACCGCCGGCTGGGGCACAGAATGCGGCGGCCATGGCGGCCGCAGCTGCAGCCGCCGCCGCTCATGCCATCGCGTCCCAGAAGATTAGTCCGCCGGAGGGTGCGGAAGCGGCCGGAACGCCCCGTTTATCGCCACCGACCGGTAACGGGCAGCTGGTGCGGCATCATTGCGACCTATGTCCGTACAGCTCGGCCTACCGGGTCAATGTGGTAAGTTATGATGCGTTAAATGAAGAATTTGCGTTCCTAATAGCTTCCTTTCGCACAACCAGGCCAAACATATCAAGCACGTGCACGGACGGGATCGGCCAACGACCGGAGGTTCGCCACTCATCGGTGAAGGAGGCGAATCGTTGCTTTACAATGGTACGTCCAGTGGCGAAGTGGCCATTACGCGGCCACCCGTCGCCAGTACGCCAACGCTTACCGTCGCCAGTAGGTAAGGAAGTCGAACGCACACAGTAAGCTTTGACGAACGGAGAAAACGCTCCACAGCCTATTAAAAGCAAACCGTTTCGTTCATTCCAGTCAAGTGATTAAAACGGAACCAAACGATGAGGTTACGGCCGGTGCGGGCTGGGAAGATACTGACACGGTCGACATCAACGTCGACATCGTGATAGAGGAGCCAACGATCAAGACGGAAGTGTTCGATCCGCACATGCCGTCGCTAAACTCGCCCGTCGGGACCGCCGCCCCAACAACCTCTCCACTTCCTTCGCCCACCCAGAATCTGAAACCGAAATCTCACCCAACGGCGGCGGGCTCACCGGCGGTCGAGCAAACCGTCAAGACACCCTCACCACCGGTCTCGGTAGACGGGAGCGGATCGCCGGCCGGCTCACTGCACGCTCTACCGCCCGGTCCGAAGTACTGCGACACGTGCGACATCACGTTCAACTACACCAACACCTACATCGCGCACAAAAAATTCTACTGCAAAGCGACCATCGCAGCGGCGGCGGCGGCCACAGCGTCCGGTTCCACCATACCCAGCACCGTGACCACCGTTGGACGGCGCAGTGCATCCGCTTCACCGAACCGGGCGGCAACCGGGGGCGCCACCAGCCCCGCCGTCGTCACCGTCGCCGTCAACCGGGCCACGGAAACGTCCGTCTGAGGAGCGATCGTCTCGAAACGATCACGAGCATTATCATGTGTATACGGTTTGGGTAACGCAGTCGAGGGAAGAGGGAAGAATCACGACGGTTCCTTAAAGGAATGAAGCATTTCCCAGGAAATAAAAATAAGTCTTTGTATGTATGCATCTGTATGTATATGTATGTGTGTGTGTATGTGTGTTTGAAAGGATAATCAACTAGCAAAGCAGAAGCGCTTGAGGGCAGTGCACCGGCAAACGATCGGGGCTTCTGTCTCTGGCGGGGTCTGGTCATCGAGAGTAGCTTACGTTAAAGCCTGAGTTTACCAAAGTGTTTATCGTTTTGTGTTTTTTTTTTCTTTTTTTTTTCTTTTAAAACAACTACCACTAGGAGCTAGTAATCGCACCGGGCGCTGGGTGTGTTTTGTTTATATACATATGTAAGCAACGTGCGTATCATAGCTTGATTTCGCTCGTTCACTCGCGCAAGCACTGAACTGTGACCGTTTCTCTGGCCAGGTGCCAATTTTAGTGGCGCAGTGTGTTTACGCAGACACACACACACACGCGCGCACTCTTTCCTTACCAATTACGTAGCATATAGGCCCGGTTGCACCGATATCAATTCCACATAATCGCGTCATCGTAGTCGTCTGTAGTCGTTTGTAGTGTAGTGTGTTCTAGCTCGAATGTAATCCCTCGCTTGGGAAATCCGGGAAAGCGAGCGGGGATCAACGCGGGGAAAGATGAGGCTAACCGTGTACTTCCTTCCCATTGGGGTGTTCTCTCAAAATGATTAATTTCAACTTCCCAAAGCCAGGGAGGGAGGGGAGAAGTGAAACCGAGCAGCCATAACTCTTATAAACGGCCGATCCTCGCCCGATGGAGCCACAATCAGTCAGCCATAGTAGCGAATAGCGTAGTCCCGGGTTGTGCGCGGCACAGGAGGCGATGTAAAATAAAGTGATGTAAACGTCTATTCACCATACAACCGTACGCGTCCCTTTTGCGTAACTTTTCCGATCAGGCACTTTTCGAGTAAGCATGAGAAAAAGAAGAGAAAAATAAACTTAAACCCCGCTGGTACGATCATTTTCTCATCCACGCTGTGAGGGCGAAGCAATGTATGTGATGTGAATTCAATCAGATAAATTCGTAGAGTCAACTAAAAACGCGAGCGTGCAGCACTGAATGCAACATAAGCGAAGGAAGAGATGGTGAAATAAAATAAAACAAAACGGATAACCGGAGCGACTAATATATGCACTGGCATCGCAATTGACGAAAGAAGCGTGGAGCTAAACCGAAAACCTTAGAAGCAAATGACAATAAATTATTTATTGAACTGTAGTGGCCGCATGCAGTGGGGCAATGTGAGGAAGCGGGAGGGAACGGGAGCCGAATTACGTGGCGGTGGCCGTGAACGATCTGTAATAAACGTTAATGAATATAACAATAATAATGGGAATAAAACTTAAACAAAAAAACATCCATACAATAAAACTGTACTACATCGTTGTTTGTTGGGGTAGAAAGTACATCCGAATCTTCCTGTGGGTTTTCGTTCAAGCTTGGGATTAGTATAGTAGGAAAGGCAGTGAGCAAGCCGACTATCTTCACTTCAAAAACCGTTTCCGAAAGAGCTGGGAATATAAACAAAATTCGTGATCTCTTTACTCACGAACCGAAACCCCAGTAGACATTGGCTTTTGCGACGCAATTGAACCTCCAATGGTTGCAACGCAACTGACGAAAGTGGTGGTGCGAGTGAAGGTTTGCGTCTTTGTGGTAGTGTGAAAGGACATTCGTGGAACCTTATTAATGACGATCTGTTTGTGTCATGCCTTGAATATTTAAACTCGTAACCTACACCTGTAAATAATCATTGACCTCGTCTCGATATTAACAATGTTACAATAGTATTGCATTGCTAATTAGGCAATTGATAGAAATCGCTGCAAGCAATTTAAATCAAGAAACAAAACTCACAGTTTTCTTCAAACGTTGTTGGAAAATAAAAAGCAGAAAATGATTGTAGTAGAATAATCTTATTCTTATGGAACCACAGATGCCTATTATTAATAGTTTATTAATGGACAAATAGATATATTATTATTAATAAACGAAATTTTGGGACAATTTACAGAAGGACTTATTATTCAATGTTGTACTTATTTACCATGTAAATAATTATCAACCGATTATCATTCCTCCCCTTCCGGACCAAAAGATGTCCGAGACCGTATAGTATGAAAAGCTTAATTATTTCTTCTTCTCATGTGGATTGGTGTCATCGGTTTAATTTGCCTTGTGTTTGACCAACAAGTATCTCGATCGATTACAAATTGAACACTTTTATTCACAAGGGGGT
>JXWZ01007795.1:0-20940 GCA_000956215.1 Anopheles farauti No. 4 | reverse complement strand
GGGTGGGGCAGGAAGAGACTTCCTGCTAAGCGATGTGAATCGTGACATCTTCCCGCAAACGACAGCACTACGGACATCCATGGAAAGGTCTTTTTGCGCTGATTGCATATTAATCATTTCACCAGAACTGATTTCTGCTCCATAGCGTGTTATGCCATGTAAATATCGCGTCCGCGTTTGCTTGAAACATCCACGCTTGCAGTTGTTGCGACCCTCCCCAAGCATGATCCATTGATGGGCCATCGATGCAAAGGGGTGCAATCGTAAATCGAAACTACAGTCTGGACAGAGACTGCAGCACACACAAAAAAAAAACACTCCCCCAAAGACACAAAAGACAAACGGTTACAGCTAAACATTTTTGCACGCGGTTCACTGCCATGCAGAAATTTTCCGAACCCGAATCGGGGCTTCCGCGGGACCGGGGCCAGGAAGGACCGCGTCCCAAAACGGTTCGTTCGATATGTATTCGCGCGCGGGGTAAAGATTAACCCGTGTGCAGCAACGGTTCCAGGAATTCCGGATGCGAGTGCTCATTCTACGATTTCGTCCCGTCCCGTTCGACCGTGCGGTCCCGTGCGGATTCCGTGAATGGACACACTAATTAAAAGTGAATACACAGTAATCCCTGCAACTCCTTCCACTGCGATCGAGCAAATCGAGCGGCGAGCGAAAAATTGTCTTCATCAAGGTATGGAAACCTTACCCGGGACGCACGTCCTTGTTTGAGGGAAGTAAATTGTCGTCCTCTTGTCGGTTTCTCCTTTCGGCTTCGGTGGATTGTGCAAGAGGAAAGAAATATCAATTTTTAAACACAAAAAAAAACCAAACAACCGAACAGTGGGTATTCATAACATGGTATAGACTTTTTTCATTTAAACAAAAGCTTAAACTACGTTTAGAAATACATTATGAACTCTTCGAAAAATGCATTATTAATTTTTGTAGGGAAATAGTAGTAAAAAATCAAGGATGAAATAAGATTACGCTTTGTTTGAGAATTTTTATATTCACCATCTTTGTTGTCATCATTTCATGTCTATTGTTCGAACGACTTGAACATCTTCTACCTAAAACTTATTTGTCCCGTGAAATAGTTTAGCGTTGCGATCGATAGTATCCCAGATTGTGTTCATATAGTGACTCAGAATCAGTAATAGGTACTCACAAAGACAGTATGGTAAAATAAGGAATATTAAGAATAGCACATTAACTCACACTAAGTCGGTTGAACTAAACCAATGAGGACTTATGCAAGATTAGTGGAACGAACAGAAACAACAATACCGGATATTTCAGTATAACAAGAGGCTTTAAAATCCGTAAGCATCCGTAGCATCTGAAAAAGGAACTAACGATCTGGTAGTACTTTACATTTTACAGTTACTGATAAATTGTGCAAAACGAACATCGTAATAGTAATAGTAATCGTTGAAATTAAAAACTCCAACTGTAAAAAAGAAATTCCACGGCTATGGTGGTACAAATCCGTGTAGAAAACCGCAAATCAGTGTCCAAAATTGCGGTCAGTGTCCAAAAATAAAAACTTGGTAGTCTTAGTTCTTAGCTCAGTACATCAAGCATGGTACTCACGGTAGATTTTATAAGTTAAGCTATCAGTAAGGGAAACCTGCAATGGTTTATTACCCCTGGGAACGACAATTCGGTAATATTCAATTTCTCAAAGGACTGCCCATGGTATTTGGAATAAGTTTTGAATCCTCAGAAAACCGAACTAAGCATAATCCTCCGATCGAAATATGATTATGTTCGAAGATGAGGAAAATTAAGGCTTCTCATCAAACCGCAAAAACGCAGTTACAATGTAGGATATAAAAATGTTATCATACTAAACCTTTTTTTATTATTACCGGGTTCAAATGCGAGACCGGGAGCGAAAGTTTCCGAAGCCAACTTTGTTAAGAGCTTCTGAGTTCACTTAGTTAAGTCCGTTAACACTTGGATTGGATCACTCTTGGACGTCACCGGGAAACGCTTTGGTTTCGAAAAGTTTTGAATTATAATTTAATCTTGCCAGTGACCGCTTCAACAAAAAAATCTTAAATTTACTGTGATAAAAAAAAACTAATCGTTAACATTCTTACCATATTTTTTCTCTAAACGTCCACGATGACTAGTTAGATAAAACATTTTTATGATTCAATTCGTACCAATGTACGAATAATAATAGTTTAGTTTATGACCAATGTTTAACCATTTAACATTGGTCATAAACTAAACTATTCATGGCGTATTTTTTAAACTGCTAAAACATGTGTAACAACAAATGCATACAATATTTTTCAGGAATACGATAAATCTTGAGAGACGTAAATGAAAATCTTGTTTTCAACAGATCACTTACATTCTTTTTAGTTCTCTCATATCTTATAACTTCTGAAACTCCTTTCACTTTAACGATACCGAAAAGAATAAATTAACATTTCGTTTGGTTTCGATTGGTTCATTGCCTTGCCCAACATTTTTGCGTTTCATAAACCAATAATATCTGATAACCCATAAACACCCAATGACTCATCACGTCGTTTATTGGGTTAACTAAGTGCAACTAATTTTAAATGCTGCCGTTAGCTACCACAAACAAAAACGAATCTTTATTATGTCATTTGCTCGTTTCAATATTCAATAGTATGATCACCGATCGAATCCAAATCGAGCCTCAATCGAATCCCTCGCGTCCTCGAAGCGGAACAGTCGAAACACGGGGTGCACTATTTTATGGCCCAATAATGACGTCATTTAAGTCAATTTATAGCCACTTTTTGGACACCGGGCGTAGATCGTAAAATTATAATGCCATTCCACGATATACCACCGAGCCAAAACTATTATGTGGCATGTGACACACATCGTCAATTTACATACATCCTTTGGGCCGGGAAGGACGGGAAAGGATGTACTTTTTGTTTTTATGCCAGCGATTCAGTAGCCGGTGCACGGTTGGAGGTTCGGGTTTAAATATTCATCATCAGACCCGTGCTGGGGACGTAAAGTCGGTTAGGTTAGAATACGGAAAACACACACACACACACATAGACAAACACGCGGACCGCTCAGCCAGTGTCAAAGTGTGTGGTCGTTTGCTTCGGATAGGCCACTCTAGCGGTGCGTAACACTGGTGGCACTTTCTATTCCGAAATCGAAACTACCCCAACCCGCGGCCGGTAAGCATTCATCCGTTTCCCTGCACCACTTCCTGCTCCGGCTCACGTTGCTTCACGTTCTCGTGCTCAAGGTCTATCATTACTATTATTATTATTGATATTTTATGATAATTTTTCTACTCGCTCCTGCTTCACTTCAGCAACCACCGCTGGATGATGCATTATGCTGTCATCGAAACACGTGAGAATATTTACAAGATATAAAAACATTGAACATTGCATTTAGTCACCGGTGCACAATGAAAAAAAAAACACCAGATACCAGAAAGGGAAGTCGAAGCTAAAGTTTATTACACCATTTATGTTTGCTTGTGGTGTGAAAATCGTTGTAATAATTCCAGCGACAGCGAATAAAGATTTTTTTTATTGAAAATAATGTCAACCGACTATCCGCATTGTGGTAAAAACCCGAAAAAACACCTCATCTTCCAACATGGCTTCCTTACCGAAACAACAACACCCTATCACTGATAGCAAAGCATTTCTCCGGGAAAGATATACGGCTCGAAATCGCACCCAATTGTGCCACGGTGTGGTCTAAGGGTGGTTTCGGAGACGGCGAAATATACTGCCTCACGCAAACCCCCACCGTTTCAACTCCTTCGCCCGGCACAGCGGCGGTAATAAATCTTCTCGCTTCACATTGCCTGGCAGCATGATTTAGACGAGTTCAAACCATCCAAAGCGGATAGACCAAATGTGAGCCCAGCCGGTACCACTCGCACATGATTGAAGGCAGCTCGCCGTTCGAACGGCCTGACAAGGAGTGACGGGGACACAACGAAACAGTGACCAAACGGTTGAACCAACGAGCCCAGGATTGAGCGGATGGGAATGGCAGAGGGTGGCCGGTGGAGGGGATCTGAAACGAATTGCTTTTCACTTGACGCGATTTGAATAGCTAATCAATTATAGAACTATTTCGGTTTTTATTTTCTGTTTACCACCACCGCCGACGAAACCTGGTCCGCGTCCTGGTTCGCGTCTTGCCGTGCGTGCATGCATTGTGGTTAGAAAAAAGTCGTTTGGACGGTTTTTTTTTTAGAGACGAAGTGCCACGATCAGCTGAGGATCGATGACAAGATCCGTTTTGGAAGGGTTTTCTTGTCTCTTTCGTTCTACAATATGTATAATCTATTTCATTATGATTATGTCATGTGCATACTGGACACAGAGGTTGCTTAATGGGTTTGTATTGTGTGTGGTAAGCTTGGTATTATGTTTGAGTGTTCGATCAAAGTAGTAGGCTGTACGCTATTTCAAAATTAATAAAGTTACAGTGACAATCAAAACATTGGAGCTAGCATTAAATATCGCTTTTTTTTCAGATATTACCTTGTGTTATTGCCCTTTACTGTTTAGATTCTATACAACAGTAATTGGTTTCATTTCTTTACAGAGTACCCTTGTTAGCTTAGATCTTGACCATGAATATTTTTGATATTGAACCTTCCATAACGTTTTGCATTTATGAGTTCTCGGAAGAAATGGGATAGTTGATAAGTAAACATTAATATGATCATTTTTATATACATTATCATGTGAAATATGGGACAAATATATGCGCCAAATTATTGACACAAGTTTACCTAACCGATAGAAATTCAAATGCAATTAATTCTTTACTTACGATGACGATGATGCGTCTCGTTCCTCTTGCTCTTTTTACCTAAGACGTCTTTATTGTTGTTACAAACAAAAACTCAAAATAATACCTGAAAAACGAACCCATAACGACGCACTACATCGAGCGAAGCAATAACGTAAGCCTACTGCAAAATGACCATCGCCACGATTGCGGACAAGCGATTTCTGTGTAACTTGCTCACCGTTGACACTCTGTCCGCTGTCGGTAGGATGTCATTTTTCGAGACTGTCGACTTCTTCAGCAGCAACCAAACAGGAAAGACGATCTTTTAACCTCCCTGGTGGATGCGATCGGATGTGGGATAAAAAATGTGCATAATAAGCGATTGTCAAATTTCTATAATTGAAATTCATTATCGTAAACCGTTGGCGTGAACGATGGATCGTGTAGGATCGTTAGCCAGCGACATCTTCTCACGGAGGGACAAGGTGAAGGATAGGGAAGGTAAGAAAACCGTGCGCGCACGCTCGAGAATCTTCTTCGCACAGTGACAATATCCATACGCTTGATCGATCGAGCATTTCTTATGGTATGGAGTTTCGCGGGTTGCATTGCATCGGATACCGTGCAGACCGTTCGCGGTTAGTTTGCTTAGCTGCTGTGTTCCGTCCGTGGTATACGATAGCGACAAACGCTGGCGAAAGTCATTTGTCTCACTGGCAATTTATAAATCACAATGCAATCGGTGGCGAAAATGGAAGACTTTTGGCGATTTATTGTTGACTCAGTCGTAAGACGCGAGAAATTTGAGAATATATTTTGTTCACTAACGAGGCGTTGGTAAACCGCTTGGTTTATGCTTCACCACAAGAATGTGCTGCTCATTTTTACGATTCGTACCGAAATAAACGGAATCACACGGAGGAATCATCGGCGGAGATATTTAACAGATGAGTGTTTTAACCCACGGCACAACGTAAGCACGTTTTAACTGCTGCTCTATGATTGACGGACTCTTCTCGACAGGCGTCAAAACCCGATTACCGTCTCCAAGCAACCAAGCAAGCAAGTGAAGCTGGCACAATTACTGGCAAAAATTTAACCAATTCCTGTATGTTTTGTCTATGCTTAAAACCATCGGTTCAACTTTCACCGCATGTGAAACGATCATTTCCTACACGCAACGCAAACAGCATATCGCGCCCGGCGTCACGGCGTCCTGACACCAACCCGGACAAGCAAATCTCATCCAGGATGAAGAGGCATTAAATCGAAATCAAACATTTGTTATTAATCAAATCCCTACAATCGGCCGTAAAATCGATCCAATTAAATATGCCCCGTCATCGATCGTCTATCAATCACGCGCCCGGCTCGCACCCGAACGATCCTCCAGCAAGCAGATTGAGACGATTATGGCATTACTGAAGTTAACGATCGCGGGAGGGACCGGACAACGACAACACTGCCGTCGAGCGGGCAGAAGGCGAGGAGGTGTTGTGCGGAGTACGAGGAGCGCAAACGGGTGGATTGGAGGTGAGCTGGCAAAAGTAAAACCTCATGTAATTCCCCAAAACGTTTGACTAGTCGGACCTGCAGAAGAAGGCAAATCATGAAACTTTTTTGAAGAGTCAGAATAAACAAGGCATGGCGTGTGAAAATTTATACAAATCTACATAATTTAGATGTCTTCCATGATATTAAACGCGTTTAAGGAAAATATGCAATGTGAAAAGATTGAAATAACCATCTTATCCTGCAAGAATTATTTTGCAATGAAATGATTTACAAAGCCATAGTTTCAAATGCCGTTTTCAAATGAAATGCAATGCGTTGAGATATCGAAATAAAACAAAAAAATATGTTTCTTTCTAGACCTCCTGAGTATGTAGCGAGTATAGTTTCTTAAACTCACTACAGTACAACGGTGTCGTAGTACTTGATCACTTGTGTTTTTTCACTTTTTTTTAATTTTTTAATATATTTTTTGCGTTATTATTATATGCTTGACAATATATACACTTCAATTTCTAGTTGTTGTAATTATTGGTATCGAGATAGTTACTAGTATTCTCCACCCATTTCAATGTTTTGCTCAGACATGCACCCTATCTCCCTCCTGCTTGTCCTAACCAATCGGGTATCTTCGGTAATCGCTACTACCTAATGTCTCTTCTCTCGTTCCCATTAAAGTTTATAGTGTTTTCTTTTTTAAATTTTGTGATTACTTCCGTTTTTACTCGTAAAGAGGATTTTCAACACTTCTTGCTCAAGAATCCGTTATCACGATGCCCAAGAACATCGTGGTATTGTTTTACAATTTAGGATAGATATAGCTTTTTCACGATAATATAATATTTCCTATTTCAAAATCACATAAATTGAATAAAAAGGATTGTAGCACATGACATGGAAATGATTTAAAATATGGGTACAAAAAAAAGTCTGTAAAAAAACACAAAACACAACATCAGAACACAGATCAAGAAGCACAGAATACAAAAGTGTAGAAAAAATAATGGTGTTTCGTCTGTTCCTACAGGGAAGGTGAAGAACTGGTTAACTATTCTGCTCGTAATACACAAAACTAAATTCCCATTTCAACCAAACCAGCTTTGAACGCAAAAAGGAAGTAAATTTTGTTGCGATCACTTTGATTAGATTATTAGATCGATTTTTGTTTTAATTATATCAAAAGAAACATGGCGTACATGCACCTACATTCATGCTTTGACCATTCGCGCACAGCCATTCATGCTTTCCATTCACACGCTCATGCATTCCTTCCTTTCTTTGCGTTGGTATTTATACGACGAACTGCTACTAAACCGCACTAGAAACGTTGCGCATGATGCTAATTAATTCAGTATAACATTAGCAGTAACTTTTCACTTAACTCTAGCACAATGAAACATTCTTCCGATTGCATTCACGTTCCAAATATTTACTAGCGGCCTAGGCGTTGGGCGTCTAACAAACGTATTGAATTCGAGAAGCGAATGTGTGGGGAATTGGTGAACAACCTTGGTAAAATGGAAATCCTATGGAGGCGAACGCAAATAGACTGCACATCTGAGTTCCGGTTGAACATGAATATCATTAGTGATGTACTTGCGAACAAATTATTAGGGATGTAGAATTTTTACGATCGCACTGCTCCTTACTACATTTCCTCCTGAACTCTGTGGCTCTGACTGTTATTGTAACAGTGGCGCTACTTCGCTGTCCATCCAGCTTTAAGAACAAAACGCTTCACACTCTTCACGTGGCGGGATTTCCTAGCGATTTGTCATTATTTTAGCAAAATTGGATTGTTTGTTTAGGTTGCTGGCCTAGTAGTCGGGGTTGCAACAGCGACTACGTGTACTACCTTTAGGCATCTTTAGGCAATGATAATCCAGTTGCAGACTGTTATATGCATGCGTAGACGATTTTTGTTTTGGATTTTGCAGATTGCCTTAATTTTTCTATGTCAGTGCAATGCCATAACGCTCAGCGTGTTATTTCTTCAAGGGTCCCTTAGCGTTTCAACTAGTTAGCAGGAAATGAAAACGTGACTACTAGATGCACTCATCCTTGTACACTACCACATGGATACGAGGGGATAGATTTGCTTTCCTGTTGTTTACTTCCATAGCGTTCCATTTTGTTTTCTTTTCTGCGTCCCTCTAGGTCCAGCGGTAAAAGTTCAAGACAGACTAGTAACTGTCGCGGAGCTGCAGGTAAATATGAGATTTTCGTGTTTGTATTGGATTTGTGTTTTCATTTGCTCTGTTAGCTTCGACCCACGGTAAGCCATTGTTGAGAGTGGCCTAACTAGATTCCTTCGATGCACTTATTTTGATTCTAAATTCAACGTTTAGCGGCTTTGGCTCTTCGAGTGGGCGATAAGCCACTGCAAAGTGATATCGATATTATCCTTTTCTTTGCAAGAAATACTATAACAACAGATCTCCCGATCTTGTATGCTGGACAGGTTCCTGCAATTAGACATTTATGTGGGTGAATGAGTATGGCTAAATTACAAAAGTATATAACGATCCTACAGCATGCAATATTAAGTATAAATGCTAATCAAAACTAAATTTTCACTGGGAATAGTACGTTTTTAACACATTATTTAGAATAGTTTGCTGTGTTTTCAATATGCTACATGTTTTAAAAAATGTCAGTTCCAAACAATACAATTTCAATACAAATAATAAACTTGTTCACAATTACTAATCTTTGTTTGAATAGAATAAAATCTGTTTGTGTTCTCACGAACGGATTGAGGTTAGTTGCTTCGACAGTTAAATCTCAAATGATAACAACGAAGTCAAATATTTTGAATTCTAATATAAAATTATATAAATTTTACAATACTATTACAACTAAACGACCATCCATTTAAACTGTTTATAAACAAGGTTTTATCAAATGTTCATCCTCTTAGAAAATGCAATTGAATTTAAATTATGTTTCCAATCTGAACCTAAAATTGTTGATAAACATTTTCACATTCTCCATTCATTTGATAAGTTTATCTTAATCAAAAATATTTTTTTAAATATCATCCAAAAAACACATAACACCAAATACAGATTTTACGTTTACTTTGTAATAAAAGTTTTTTATATTAAAATATGGATCATTAATATTCATATTAAAAAAAACACATTTTTTAAGTATAACGGTGCACGTAAAAATAATAAATAGAAGTAATTTTTTGTAAGGAAAAGATACCACAAGTTCTTTGATGATTTTGGTAATGCCATTGTTAAAGGCCAAATATAATGCCCTATAACAATAGGCGTGTATTTTATAACTATTATAAGAGTGTCATTAGGTAATAGAACACAACAATAGAACAAAATATACATAAATAAATGCACATATGTTGAGCACACGCACAATGTTCCAGCGAAATGTTTAACAAAAGAATCGTGCAATTTATCGTGTCATTTGGAAGTTATCTGCGGACATTCATTCAGCAGACACGTGCATTCCATTATACAAGTATCAAGTGAAACTAGATTTGTTAATTGAAACCAAAAATTGACCAAATTATTGTAATCTTAGATCCTTCATATTTTTGCTGAAATTCGCCAGAAAGAGAATATTTTCTCCATTGTTCATTTCTTTTCTTTTTAAAACAATGTAAACAACATAAAAACATGATTTTACATCAATATTTTTGAAAAAATATTCTAACAGTAATCCGTGATAAATTAAAATGCAGAGCGAGATTTTTACAAATGCATTAATGGGATAACATATATTAATTATAATTTTCGAACTGCAAGTTGCATTGCGGTACACTAGTAAAACAATATTATTGAAAAGAATACATGAATGACGGACATACGACAAATTCATATGATTCAAACAGTCATTAAATAGGGTCAACACAAAAAAGAACAATCAATAAAATATGTATATTAAGGATGGCTATTCCATTATTCAGTTTGAGAAGGCAAACCATTTTGACCGATTCAACATTAATTATAACAACATGAATTATATATCAATCAACTCACATTCGATCAATTAGTCCAGTTTCCTCTAGCGCTCCAGGAATGTCCCGCTTATTTCCGAGCACTAGCACCGGTATGCCAGCCAGCTGTGGTTTGTCGAGCAGCGAATGCAGCTCATTGCGGGAAGCCTCCATTTTATCCAAATCCGCTGCATCTACCATATACCTAAAACACGACCGTTCATCATGAGACAACTCTTCCGTGCTCGCCAATAAGGCTCCCGAAGCCAAATATACATACACAATTGCGTTCACACCCCTACAGTAACGTTCCCACATGGACCGGAACCGCGGCTGACCTCCAATGTCCCATACCTTGATCGTGACATTGCCTTTCGTTACCTTGCGCATATTGAATCCAACGGTCGGTATCATATCCTCGCAAAATTGGCCTGACTGTAAGCGGGAGAAACGGCAACGAAACAAAGAAGCGGATCAGAAAGTGAAACAAAGCAGTTTGATAAATATATGTACGGGAACCTCACAATCGCTTAACTCTGATAAGCGATGCTTGCACAGTGTGGAGTGGCAACACGTCGCTCCAGCACCGGGTTCGATGAACGAGATAATCTTGTCACCAAAAATGTGTTATTCGTGAAAACATTATGATACTTCGTTTGCCATTGCCGCAGCCAACCTGGTAGCAAATATTTCTCGACGGTTTCCACATTGTCGCTATTCAAATAATGGTGCTTCTATGCTCTGTGCCACTCTTTGGACCATCCAACCAACACCGGTAGGATAACCCAGTTGTTGGAAAGGAAAAACGCGTTCATCAGCTTGGAAACGTAAATCGATAATAGACTGTGACGTCTACAGTCGGCCGGTCGCTCGGGAGGTCGAAGTGTGTCATCTTTTCGGAGGAGGAAGCTTAAAGCAACAGCGGCCGAGCAACAATTCACGGTAAACGTTTTCACTGATACGGTAGGCAGCGTTGTGAGTCATCCTTGCCGCTCCCACAATGCCTCCGTCGTCGTTGTCATACTTGACTCCCGTTTGATGATGATAACAGACCAGCGAAACTAAATGGTGTTGATGACGCGTGTTGTGTTGGTTGCTACAAATGCGGCTATAGCACATTACGGAGTATCAGGGCGGATCAGGTTGGTACGTGGGGCGAGGAATCAAAAGGCAGACAGAAGACATGGGATGTGTGGCGGAATGGAATACATTGGAAACCAGCCAGCCAGACACTTACGGCGATTACGTTGACAAATGTTGTCTTGCCGGAATACTGCAAACCGACCAAAGTCAGTTCCATCTCCTCCTTCCAGAAGAGACTTTTGAACCAGTCCAGGATGCGATTTAGAAGTGCCAACATTTTGCTGCCTTTTCAGTGATGCTCTTCTCCGTTCGTCGATATGCTCCCGTTGCCGCACCTTTAGTGGACACCAATCCGATTGTTACTGGTGTTTGACGATGGTGATGGTGCAGCTTGATGACAAAAATTGTTGTTTGCAGCAACGCAAATTGTTTTGGATTCTTCCTCGATACGACACCGTACAAGGCACTTGCAGAATATGGCCACTGATACGTTGGGGGTGAGGAACCACACACACATACACACACGCGCGCACACAAACACACAGTAATCAACAACCGCAGCACAACATACGGCGACACTTTGCGTGAAAAACGATGCACACACACCCCGAGAAGGAAAGGCAGCAGACAACACTTTCTTTTTTCTAGGGAAAATCGCCCTCTCGGCTCCCGAGCTGCGCCAACAAGATGCACCCCGTAAAACGAGTGAGAAAAAAAAGTTGCTTGCTTTTGCACTATCACCGCGACGTCAAACGCGAAGTGAAAGATGCTGTCAAACATGAAGAGCTCGTGAAATATTTCATAGTCGAGAAAAGTGCAGTTATGAGAGAATATAGGTTAAAGCAAAGCAAATATTGTTGAAATGCAAATAACTTTCAAAATGAAATTAAAAATAAAAATAAGTGATACCTTTTTTTAATTTAAATTTATAGTGAAATTTTAATTGGTTTGATAGCCTCCGAATCTTTGTTATGATTTTGAAACATTTCTTCATCCCTTGCAGACGTCAAATTTGTGTACAACATTAGCTATGCGAATGTGTGCGTGAAATTGCAAATGTTTTTCTTCCCGTTGTCACAATCCGAAAGTGTAGAGAAAAAATATTCCGTAATTTCCGTGCAATGTAAGGCAAAGCATTTTTCTCGTAACTAATATGAACCGTGCGCATTTCAAATGTGATATAAAAGCATAACATTGTTCTGCACTAACTATGTGAAAACATGACTCGCTAGCTAAAGTGCAGTGGATTCCAATTGCTCCAACGACGGTCGTTGCATGTTGGAAGCAATCTGTTGTGGCTCAACTGTGCAATAGAAATTAGCGCTTACTTTTGTGAAAGCCTCCAGTGGAGAGCAAGAAAAAACAAGCAATGGAAGCAGAAAACTCTAATAAATACCAGAAACTTGCCACCGAATACTCAAAAGTAAGTGTGAAAATTCCGGTGGCATCAATTTGTTTGCTCACTTCCGCTAGTGTTCCGTTTCATGTGTGGGGGGCGTGTTTTGATAGTTGCTATCAATGCAGAGCGTCCTGTCCGTTAAGCGGCGTCAATTTAATCTGATTAACGTTGCGAGGTTTTTGCTTTTCTGCTTACAGCTCCGAGCCCAAGCGAGCGTGCTCAAACGGGCTGTGCTCGATGAACAGAACAAAAATTCATCGATGCGGGAAACTTTACGGCTGAAGGAAGCCTCACTGCGAAAGTCGGAGCAGGAAGTGGACAGTTTAGGTTTCCGCAACAAGCAGCTGGAGCGACGTGTTGCCGCACTGCAGGAAAATTTGGAGCACGAACTAAAGAAAGCGTCCAGTGGAAAGACGCTAAAAACCAAATCATCTAACAACGAGCTCAACGCGGCAGGACCGGGCACGGACGCCAGCGTTATCGCGGAAGAGCTGCAGAAGAAAATTCTCGAAAATGCACAGCTGTCCAACAGTGTCGAAGATCGCAGTGCAGAGGTAAAGCAGTTACAGAATCGTATCGAGGGGCTAAACCGAGAGCTGCAGCAACAGGCGATCGTAGAGCAAAAGCTGCGAAAAGAACTCGAACTGCTTACTGTACGCAATTCGGAGCTTGAATCGAAGGTGTCTGAAGCCGCAAGCACGGTGAGTATAAGTTTTATTTTTGTAAAACAGTGGACACAAAATTAATAGCATTAAAATCTTATCACCCTAGATCGGAAGTGAAGACGGACTTAGCGTGACGACCGATGTGGAAAACCATTACAACCATTTTACGACCGCCAGCTCGAACAACAGTGCGTCTCACATGCAAAACAATGGATCCTCCACAAACAACAACAATAATAATACAACTGGCGCCAGTCAGGACGATCGTGTTGTGTTTCTTGAAAAGGAACTCAATCATTGGCGTGCGCAGTACGAGCTACTGAAAATAGAAGCTTCTAGTCAGATGCGAACAGTGCCGAAGGTTGAACAAAAGGACGACATTTTCAGTCACGGGGCACCGGATGGCATAAACAGGTAGGCAATCTCAGATCGGACAAATAAACAAGGTACATGTTAGTAATGTGAATATTCTGAATTACAGAGCGCTGGAAGACAATCAGCAGCAGAATGAGGTGCAAACGCGCGAACAAAAGCTGACTGAGTGTTTTACGAAAAGCATCGAAGAATTGTTCCATGACAAATGTCGTGCTGAATCGAAATTGGCATCGCATTTTATTGAAGTATGCACACACACGTGAGTTATGACCGTTGGTTGAGTGGAATTAACATATTTTACTCCACAGTGTCAAAGACTGCAGACCCATTTGGATGTTTTCAAAAATCGTCTAAAAGAACGAGAAGAGGCCAACCGAGAGGAGGAGCGCCGTTATCGTATCATCGAAGATGAATTGGTAAGCTCACAACAAAATCACTGCCTAAAAGCGTTGCTTCACCTTGCTTTCATCTGCTCTGCCCTACAGTCCCGCACGCGTCTCAACTACGAGGAACAAATCAGTGTCCTAACGGAGCAAGTGATAAGCTTAAGTGATCAGTTAGCCAAGGCCAAGTAATCCTGGGTGTAAGAAAGCAGCATTGCACACAGCACCTACTTCCCCGTTTTTTGTGTTGCAGCAACACACCCCGCGCAAGTGTAGTGTCCGGTTTGCGTCGTTTTGCTACTCTCAAGAGATGTGAATATCATTCTATATATCCTTTCCGGTGCTAGAAAGGGAAAATCGCGCTGCACACCCGCGCTAGTCGCGTGTTTGTATGCGCATATGCAATAAGAATAGAACCGTGCAACCGTGTCGAAACGTTTACTGAATGTGTAATAAATTCTTACAAAACGAATGAGCGCATTATTCTGATGATTAAGTGCAGAAAGGTAAGCGATACTGTTACAAATAGTGACGGAGTGGCGATTTTTATTCATCATCTTCGATGCCGTACTTTTTCATAAGCTCTAGCTTTCGCTTCTTCAGCAGGGCGGCCTCGATGTCCTTTTGGCTGGGGACGGGAACGTGTGCCGTAAAGCGGGGTCCCAACAATCCCATCGGATCTTCGTTGGTCTGCTTTTCCGGATCTCGCGTAATGTACGCATCCGATCCGTAGATGTCCGGTTCGTCATCCTCCTTTTCGGCAGATTTCTCTGTACCTTTCGAAGCATTCCATTCATCCACTGTCTGCTGAATGGCAAGTTTTTCTGCTTTCTCTTCCAGCGGGAGTAGTATGCCGTCGTCGTCGTCCCGATAGCCGTAGTAATCAGCATCGATGTCCTTCATCAGTTCGGCCCGCGTCTTCTTTGGCGGTGGAGGAGGTTCCTGCTCAAAAAGCTCTCGCACACCGGGAAGATCTTTTGCGGCACCGAAATATTTGTAGCCACGATTTCCAGGTACTTCACGTCCCTCTGCATCAAACATTCGTGGTCCATAGCGCCGGTAGTGTGGACCGCCTAGATCGGATATCTGATTCTCCCAGTGACGTTTCTCTCGCAGTAGTTTGTTTATCTCATCGTTCAGGTCACGTATCCGGAACTCACCCAAGCCGGCTGAAATGCGACGCACACCGGGTTAGTGACATGTTGTCCAATTTGCTGGCTGAGCAGAAAAACATACCATTTTGGATTTGTGCTACTTTTTTAGAAATTTCGCGAATAATTTCCAACCGCCACTTTTCACACTGGCCCAAATCACGGCACTCTGAGGCAAGGTATGGTCGCCTTTCCTGTTTTCCTGTTTCTGTTTCTTTCGCTGCACGCCATCGTGCCAGTGTTGTCCTAGCAGAGAGGAAGGAAATATAATACTTAACAATGAATTGTGCTAGAAGACTTGCGTACTTACATTGCCTTTTCTGCATTACGAGCCTAAAATAAATAGATATAACACACATTAGATAAAATGGAAAGAAAAATATTATTTTGCGCGCTTACCATTTTGATGCTGGTGAATTCGATGCAAAAGATAAACAAATGGTAAACAAAATAATGCCTTGGTTATGACAGCTGTCAGCAATTCTGTCAGCAAGCAGATGACATCAAATCTCTAAAAAAGCAGGGGTTTTCAGAAGAATTAAAAAAAATCTTTTTTTTTTTCATGAATTCTATACCAAAATAACTATTATGTGTGATTTTTATAAATTTGTTTACGTTTCTAGAATATTAAAACTTTTTTCTGCTCAATGGTTCGTAACAAATTTAACTCGCATCAGAATGTATCCTGACCTCCAGTGTCAAGTATCCTATCTCTAGCCCTGTTTTTTCTCTGCCTGCACTTTTCGTACGCAATATATTTACGTCGCTGCAGCTGCTGCTACTGCTTGTCTAGAGTAAATAAACAAGCGCTGATCGAAAGGTTATACAGAGTTACGAGACAAATTGCAGCGAGCGCTCAATTTAATTCAATTCATTCCCACGGCCCAGAGCAGTGCGAAGTCAATCAAAGTATTTTATGGTCCTGTACCACCGTGGTTTCGACGTGTAGTAGTTCTGCTGAAAATTTCGTCCGACGGCAGTATACGAATCCTGGGGAGAACACATATCTGTGAAATTATCGACCGAAGGTGTTTCGATCAGCTGATAAGTGATAACACCTCTCTATGTGCGTACATCCTACCGCGTTTCAGGAAAGTGTGAAGCTGTGATGTGCAACAGTGCTTGATGCGGTGGATAGCATTCTAATTGTGTTCCGATGGAACGTAGAGAACTACGGAAAGAATCCTGGACGACGACGACGACGACGACGACGTCAACGATAGTAGCGTCAACGTACCACGACAACGATCCAGGCGTGCCTCGCGCGAGTGGGCGAGGCGACACGCGGAAAGATAAGCCACGAGTGTAAGATAAAATTCAGCCAACCCCGGACGCGATTCCGTAACCTACGGAGCGCTCCGTAGTGTACGTTGAGTGTGTTCCGGATGACGACGTCTACCGTGATGATGGAGAACGACATAACGACCACGCCAGACGGGGAAGCAGCGATGGCTGCGAACAGCATTAGCAAGATTTGCAGCGTTTGCGGGGATAAGGCGCTAGGCTACAATTTCAATGCGGTCACCTGCGAAAGTTGTAAGGCTTTCTTCCGGCGTAATGCACTCTCAACGAAGAGTTTTACCTGTCCGTTCAGCGAAAATTGCGATATAACCGTCGTCACTCGGCGCTTCTGTCAGCGATGTCGGCTGGAAAAATGTTTCCGAATCGGGATGAAGAAGGAGTACATCATGTCCGAGGAGGATAAGGTGCTGAAGCGTAAGAAAATCGAACAAAATCGTGCCAAGAAGAGGCTTAGCAATGGAAGCGGTTCGGAAACGTCGGTTGGTGATCGCGAAACGACACACCAGAACAGAAATAGTGTACCAACTAAAATAAAGCGTGAAAAATCGCTTGAAACGTTCGACGGAGGTGACTGTTGGAACAATTCCTCATCGTCCGAGTACGTACCGAACGACATTCTTCAGTCGAATGGACCTGCCAGTTTATCGTCGATGCTGACGACAACGTCGACAACGATCATCGAACCTCCACCCTCTAACTCCTCCAATCAGTCGTTAATATCGAACGGAACATCGAGCAGCTACAGTCAGCTACCGTCACCGTCGGAATTGAGCAGCACTGCCAGCTCTTCCGTCTTCAATCCGGCGCACAGTTCTTTTTCGTCGGAAGCCGAGCTTCTTACCTCTGCCGTTGCCTCCCTCCAGTCATCTACCGGAGTGGGCTCACAACCCCAAACGAACGCATCGCGCTCGGGAGGTGGAGGAGAGGAACGGCTAGCGCCGGTTACGATCAACTCCAGTGCGGAGGATATCGTGAACAGAATCGTTAACTATCCGACGCGCGCTAGCCAAACGATTGCTTCACTCATGAAAACTCCGAAGGATGCGGTGTTCATCATGTCGAAAATCATCAACTCGCAGTGTGATGCGTTGAAACTGATCAGCCATTTCATTACCGCGCCGGGCGATGCGTTACAAATTATCAGCAAAATCATGAACTCTCCGCTGGATGCGTTAACGGTTTTCGCACAGTTCATGAGCTCACCAACGGATGCGCTTCAGCTGATCGGGAAGATTGTCAGCTCGCCAGGAGACGTTTTGCAGTTTATGCAGCAGCTCATGAATCAACCGGAAGACGCCTTGCAGATCATGAACAAGTTCATGAGCTCACCGGCCGAAGCTCTGCAGATGATAAACAAGATGATGAACCATTCCGATATTGTTAAAACAATCAAGGAGGCGGCGGATACATCGCAGAAAGATGAAGACGATCATCATCAGCAGCAGGAGCAGCAGGAGTATCAGAAACAGCAGAATCAGCAGCAACAACAACAACAACAGCACCAAAATCATCCATCGTCCTTGCCATCGGAAACACAGCAAGTAGATTCCCTAGCATCGGATCAGGATCAGATGATACGGTCCCTGATACAAGAATCATCAATCGCGCCCGAACCGGTTGGATCGATCAGTGCCGCCGCTTCACCTTCATCTACGTCGACCTACGAACCTCCGTACACGTCAATGCTCGATCCCCTACTTTCCAGTACAACAACTTCGCTAGTACATTCCCACAACTACCATCAGCATCACAGTCAGCATCAGATGCAAATGAACACAGCGATTCAACCCGCATCGCCCAGCTGCTCGAGCGACATTGGAGACGTTGTGTTTTCGGCCACTTCCACCTTCGGTAGCGAACCACCGATGATCGTACCGACCACGGACGATTTGGGTATCTTTCAGGACATCGAAGCGAAACCGGTCGTGCCGCACACGCTCGAGTCCGTGCTTATGCAGGCCATAAAGCTAGAGTACGAAGGGTACAGCAGCAGCAGCAGCAGCCCGATTGGATCGAGCTCGAGCCAGCAGACGGCCACCCATCATACACCGGTCGGGAGCAACAGCATCGAGTTAAACGATGCTGAAAGAGCGAAGTTGAATGAGCTGATTGTGGCCAATAAAGCACTGTACGCGCCCGTTGACGACGATGTTGCATCGCTCATTTCTGAAGACTGCCGGATAAAGGTGAGTTGTTGGTATGATTATTTCGATTGAATACAACAGTGAAGGCGATGGTCAAGCAGAGGTTGTAATTTGGAAAATGTAGTCTAAATTTTAGATAATAAATAATAGAGACCGTTCTAAACACCGAAGTAATTTACATTCCTTACCGCTGGAAACATTTTGCTCGATCCATTTTTTTTCGTTTCGTTTCGTTTCGTTGCGTTGCGTTCGATCCTCGATCGAAAAATGTTAATAGCCCGTACCATTTATTGTCCTTGCCATTGGATGCATCAACAATTTTATTACCCCTGTTTAGCTTATCGCGCGTATCAAATCATCGGATGGGTGGATTTAACGTGGTGGTGGAGTGGTATCGATCGACATGGTAGCGACAATAGAAAGCACGACGGTGTCCGGCCGGTGGTGGAACACCGGTCAGTTGGACAGCTGATAACGAAGGGCAACCAACTGATTAGCGATAATCAACGCAGCACACCTGTTCCATCGGTGTACCGAAAATGTACTTGAAGTTTGTTTGTCATGTGTGTGTGTGTGTGTGTTTTTTTTTTCGCAAAGCTGCCTTGATTTTGTCATTTTGTTACCATTGCTCAAACGTCCTTAGATTAGAAGATATTCGTTTGAGTGTGCGATAAATGTACATTCTCGGTGCAACGTTGCTCGTCTGTCGCGGGTGGGCAAAGTTTCGTACACAAAAAAGAGCCCAACGATTAGTCATAACAACAGCCGACGTAATCGCTGACATTCATTGTTTTTATTCCCGTATTATCTACTTGCAGACGAACCAAACACAGCAGGATCCGCAGCTGCTGAAGGTGATAAACTTAACCGCCATTGCCATTCGACGTCTTATCAAGATGTCCAAGAAGATCAGTGCATTCAAGAACATGTGTCAGGAGGATCAGCTTGCGCTGCTGAAAGGAGGCTGTACGGAAATGATGATCCTACGGTCCGCGATGCAGTACGACTGTGATAGAGCGACATGGAAGGTGCGTTCATGAGAGGTTTTCCGCTTGCATTAGAAGATTTTATCGTTCATGTTTTCGATCACCCTGATTCCAGATTCCTCACAGTCAGGAAGAAATGTCCAACATTCGGGCGGATGTGCTCAAACTCGCTAAAGGTAACGTTTACCAGGAGCACGAACGGTTCATTCGTACATTCGACAAGAAGTGGCGTTCGGATGAGAACATTATACTGATCATGTGTGCCATTACGCTTTTCTCGCCGGACCGTCCGAAGACGATCCATTCGGATGTGATTAAATTGGAGCAGGTAAGTAGCGCTACGCTTTCAATGCGGTTGGCCCGTTTTATAACTAATGGTTCTGCTGTTTTCTGATCGGTTTAGAACTCTTACTACTATCTGCTGCGTCGATACCTGGAAAGCATCTATCACGGCTGTGAGGCACGCTCGGTGTTTCTCAAGCTGATGCAGAAGATATCGGAACTGCATTTTCTAAACGATGAAATCATCAGCGTCTACCTGAACGTTAATCCCTCGGAGGTGGAGCCACTGTTGCGCGAAATATTTGACCTGAAAGTACACTGAGCCTATTACCAATGTATTTTTCTGTGCTAGATGTATATTTCTGTGCAATGTACATCACAAAAGTGTGAGTGTGTGTGCTTTATAGCCTTTTTAATGTAAACTCCATACGAAACCTTGACATTATTTACTTTGTTCGTGATGTAAATATCTGTACAAGTGGACAAAAGTTGTGTGTGTTTGTTGCGCACATGTTCAACAAACACATTTTTTTATGTTTTATTCGAAAACTCCTTTTATTTTAATTTACTAAAAGTGTGCACAAGGTTAATCACAGTGCTGAATCTTACGGTAGCAATTGGCTTGCGTCACGAAGTGCGTGACAAACCCGTATGATTTGATTGCAAAATTTGTCAATCTAGTATTCACAATACTTTGCATAACAAAATAAACGATTACAATTCTGGCTGGTCTAACATTGTATCGTTCGCCGCTGCTATGTACGGAGTTTCCCAACAATTTTCTCTGCGTTGTGTACATCCACAGGTGCAATAGCTGTAAGCAACAATTGTATTTTTGACGCTATGTGCAATATTCCGGTGACGCACTGAGCCATAACCGAATTCATCACAGTACACCCAAGCAGAGTTTATAGTTAAATT
>JXWZ01007787.1:0-28445 GCA_000956215.1 Anopheles farauti No. 4 | reverse complement strand
TGACACATGAGTGATTTATTTTTGCGTGCATAATTTAGGGGAGATACTTATTTTAATGTCATTTCGGTAGCGGCATCCGTCTGTAATCGAAGCTGTATTGAACATCCTTCGCCTGCTTTCAAGATCAATGTCATCGCCTTTCACACGCATTCGCCTACGTGTGAAAAGTGGAGGAAAACAAAAATAAACAATCCCTCATCGATGACGCTCTTACCAGCGCCGCATAGATGACATTCACACACAGCGATGGTCAGACGGAGCCGAAGCGTGCGATCGTAGCCAAAAAACACGTGTTTTTCTTCGTGTCGACCAAAAACTCGAAAACAAACTACCGCCCTCAGGGAGAGCACACTGGCCAGCATTTTATATATATAGAGAGAGGGAGCGGGAAGGAAAGGCTGCCAGTGTACCAAATCGGGCGTAAAGAAACTATTGGCGTACATTCGGTCGGAATTGGAGTGTTCGTCATGTAACGAATGCAGTACGATTGATTTCGAGCCAACTGGTCGGATGGAAGGTGTAGGAAAAGTTGACAAAAACCCATGAAACGAGGTTTATATCGGGACGGATGTGATATGGGCGGACAAAGTCAACAACTAGGCGTTAGGAAACGCATAAGGAATGATGGACCGAAAACAACACGAAGTTTTATTGTTTGACAAATGATATTGCTCGTAATTTCCAGAATATTTGGCTAGACGGCAGCGCCTAAGTGACATTTACGAACACGATCGTTATGAGCCGTTTCCGGTATGTCTTGTGAGGCGGAGGTTTTGCTGATTGTACTGCATCCTTCAGCCCACACGCGTGTTACTCTTTGCACGAATAAAAATAATTCCCCATTGGCTTCGTTTGGGATAAGCTTACGTTTATCGCTATTTACCTTGGCTTAGCCGGTGAGGAATTTTAACCAACTTACACACACACACACACGCACGTTGGGAAGTTTCCATTACTTTCTTGCAGTGGATTTGAAACTGGATCGCCACACCGTATTCTCGCTCGTTTCTCCCCAAACGTTCCATCGTATGCAATTTAATATGTTAACACGTTTTTCAGCCGGCTGCAAACCACAAGAAATTCCTCCACCCGAAAGGGATTATTTTTGGTTTTACTGGTGGTCACATTTGACTCCATCGTGTCAAAATCGAGCTGCGCCGAAAATGGTAGGGTAGTGTTTCAAACTTAATCCATATAAAAAAGCAAATAAATTAAATTACTGAACGATACACTATGAAAATAATTCGCATCATCCTTTTATTTGAAGCAACTGAGCCAACTTTAAGCGGAAAATTAAACGTCTCGGCTGGAAGCAGCTCATTGTCGTATTTTAAGACGCTAACATAAACAGACTGGATTGGTGCGGAACATTACTTTGGAAAACGGTAATGAGGTGGTGCTGACCAGCTTAAAGCGATAATCTAGATGCGGTCAAGCTGAATGTCTCTGTCTCTGTTTGCAGTGCAACCAGTTTTGACTGCAAAACAGTCATAATCCGGATGTTGTCGTGAAGTATTCAAAATCTGGAACAAATATTGCTCCATTACCGAAAATCTCATCTCAAACCGTAAGCCTGCTACTAAGTAAATGGTAAAGATATCATCCCACCCAGTTAACTCGAGCGTTGTTTGGGAAGATAACAAAAGCCCGAGATCTGGACGACTCGGTGGGTACTGTTCGGAAATGTTTTATGCTGCGATGTCCGCCAACACGCGATGACAAGATAATCCTCCGGCGGATGAGATAGTCCTTTGCGTGCTAGCGTCACGTCTTCGCATCCAGCTGGGCGAGCACCGGTGGTCAAATTAATATCACTTAAGCACATGGCGGACTAGATGAACGGTGCGCAACGCTTAGGCATCTCGTGACCACCAAGAGACAATGAGCTGAGCTGAGATGAGACAACGACGGCGGTAAGAAGCTCCCGAAATCCTCCCACCTTCCTATGCGCCCGTGGCAAGCGATGGTAATAAAAAATGCTCTTAATTTATTGAAATTGTTAGCGTTGCTGTCTTGTATAGGGAACGATGTAGTCGCCAGCCGCCAGTGTGTGTATGTGACCGGACGCTGGTGGAGGTGTTTAAACCTTGAACCAAATAGAAGAAGATACGTTACCTCCTCCCAAAAAAAAAAAAAAATAACGAAAAAATACCTGCCACTCACAACACAAAACGCTCGGACATGCGGCTGACGTTTATTTAAACAAACTTTACGCGTTCAAATCAGTGCCCGGTGTTAGAGCAATTATTCAACATGACCCCGTCCCTACTGATGGTCACAACTGTCTCCACGCGGACCCGGACCCACAAGGACCCGGAAATCGCCACGAAATAGCTCTCGATCGAACATCAATTTTCTTCCCCCCTCCTCCCCTCCTCCCTCCTTTTGAAGGTTTTAGCTGGAAAAAATGAGTAGGCAGCACACGGCTACCGCACCGCCGACTTGGATGCACCTTGTAAAATGCATTTCAAGGTTAACGAGGCCGAAAGCGACATGCGCATGAACCTGTTGCGTTACCGTGCGAATCCGTTACACTCGCACCGTGCACAAAACGTGTCACTCGTGGCACTGACCCAGTGCATCGGTCACCAACATCGCTAGTTATCTCACATTACCGGTTAGAGCGAAGTAAAAAAAAAACGGGTCGTTGCACGGTGCACGGTTCTTACAATTCATGGCATGCTTTTAAAGCACACACCACAGGTCACGTGGCCGAAGGTAAGGTTGTTAGTTCACAGCTGATTCAAATCTCATACTAACCTACGCTAAACACACCCGGAAGCCTTCGATCGCCGACAAATGGTGTGCTAATTTAAATCACTTTCCAAACACACTTTCACTCTTCTACTGGCGGCATTTATCTCACCAATCGTAACGCACTCACTCACGCCTTCAAACGTAAACCGCAACTGACACCATGTACCACAGCACCATGGCTGCTTTGATCGCAAAATAACACTTTATCGCACTTCACCCGTAACCTTGAGCGTGTTATGTTGCATTCGAAACCTACCAAGCACATTCAGTTGACCAGAGCCACGGCTTCTGCCTTTAGAATAAGGCTTTAGGCGTTGCTAGAATGAGGGTGCCTCAAGCTAACCCCACTGCTGAAGCTGAACAAATTCCTTAACGTCGGCACTCGCGCACAATACTTCCCCTTTTCGATCACGGTTTTCCGCGGGGTTTTTCCACGCGTTTCGCGTTCAGTACAGTGTCAGGCGGGCTGCGAAACCGGCTTCGGCGAACGGGGATTTGTTTCATTTGCACTCGACTGCTTCAAGGTGCCGAATCCTTGCATTCGGCATCATTACCAAACACACACACACACACACATATGCTCACACTTTCACTCGCGAATTTGCGGAAACGGAAACAGTTTGGGGATTTTTTTTTGTTTTCCTTACGGCAAGGATAACAGTAACGCGTACGCGAGAATACGTACGCGTGCGCACGGCGAAACCCACCGCAAAGTCGGCGATCGGCAAGCGCGAACTAGAACGGCTTCAAACACTACTGCTGTAACACACTCGCGCGGAACAACGGTGTAATGGCGGGTAACGTAGCGCGCTCGATCGTTGTTCGCGGTCGGTGTATGTCGACTGATGGCAGACCAGTGCGCCGACGAGCAAGACTAACGACAACAAACGGACTGCCGCCGCTGGCTGCCGTCACCGCACCACCACTACCACCACCCTGCCCTTCGCCTACACCTTCGACCCTGTGTTTCTTCCTGCCGTCTGGCCTTAGCCTCCGGTCTGTGGCTTTGTGCGAGCGCGGTTACAGAGCGTGAGTTGGTTGAGAGTGTCTGGCGAATCATTCACACATGCGACGCGTCGTATGCGCGAGATACGAGATACAAAATGTCTCCACTTGCCCCACACGCGGTCGCTCCTACCGCGATGCTAGGCGAGCAGGCGACCGTCAAAGCGCGGTGAACGAAAATTAATGCAGAGGAAGCACAAACAGATGTGCTTGGTGGTGGAAGAAAACTGCTTCGACTATCGCTTAGCTTCTTCGCTGCCCGTTCTGGGCCATTTGAATCGATTTTTTGCACTCGGAGGAAGGTTGCCGCTGCAGTAATGAAAAACCATCGAATTTCCCCATTATTTAACACTCTCTAATTACGGTCCCAGCTGTCCCGGGTAAATGGTGGTGCCGCTACGCTCATTTCACTTCACAGGTCACTGCGACGGTTGCCGTGGTAGCTCACTGCGCGTTCTCCACCAAAACACGTGCTCTTCGGCGTCCGAAAATCGACACTGCAAACAGCACCCGCTCGCGCACAAATGCAAACACACCGGCAAAACCGTGTACTACCGATGACGCATCAGGTCACCATTAGGCACCTGCTGCTCCACGGACCGAGAGTCGACGAGAGACGCGTGGAAAAACCAGCACAAAACCTGGCACCAGCTGGCGTCGTCTGCAATGCCGTCTGCAGTCGACGAACCATCTCCACTCGCCAAACCGCGTACGTCCTCCCCATCGGAAAATCCCGGACGGTGGTAAAAGAAAAATGTGACATACTAGAACCCTTTTCTGTGGGGTGCAATCGAGCCCTACCGCACACGAAATCGAGCACCCGGGCAGCTTTCAATCCGTAGCGAATAGGGGTTGTTTTCGATGAAAAAAAAAGCTATGTAAAAAATTGTGCACTACACTATGGCGTGACGAATGTCCTCCCCACGGAAAGAATGCGACCGCCCGCCCGCTGACCGGAACAAAATGGTGTACCCCTTTTCCTCGTGCGGTATAGTGTGTGCGCGGTTGCAGTTTCTTGAAGAAGTTGTTGTTTATTTTCTGTCTCTGGCGTGTATTTGCTACCCACTGCAACAACCGACTGCCACGCTGTTTGTGTGATATCGAAAAAAAACACAACGAACTGGGTTTTCATTTTCGAAACAATTTATTCCATTCGGTTGTAACTGCTTTGTACTGCCTTCATCGGCCGACAGTCCCGCATACGCTCTTCACACTCAGTGTCGCGATGAAATAACAATCGTCCTCCAGCGGAGATGAAGGGATTACAATAGATTTGTTTTTTTTTACCACCTGATGTTCGTAACTCT
Organism: Anopheles farauti No. 4; assembly: GCA_000956215.1. NCBI lineage: Eukaryota > Metazoa > Arthropoda > Insecta > Diptera > Culicidae > Anopheles > Anopheles farauti No. 4. The sequence goes on along the minus strand of JXWZ01007787.1, from coordinate 23,376 downwards.
ACTCTGTATAAAAAGGTTAACGTTATATCCGTTCTCCAACTGTTGTCACTCACTTGTTCTAGTACTTTTTCATTTTTTTTTTGTTTTTTTTTGTAGGCGCCCTTATTTGACCGACTTGTCCGTCTTGTTTTGTAAAGCGAAAAACGATCAAGAAATCCTCTTTCCTACTCACTATACACTGTAAAGTTATAGTTTGTCCAATTCGGCGCCTCTAATCTGTACATCACTACTATCGTCGAACGAAAGAAGCCTGTTTTTGGATGAACGGTTTAACGCATTTGTAGAACAACTAATGAAAATGATATGAATAAAGAGCCCATGATCATAGAGCACTTTTGCGGTTTTGTTGTTCACGAAAAAAAACCTTGCTCCCGGTTCACACAACAGCAAGCGTACGATGCAGAAATCCAAATTTACGCTCAACTAACTCTGGTGTCACGAGTTTGTGTATGACCTGTTCGAGCTGCGCGGCCTACGCTTGATGGCACATACGATCCGCTAGCGATTCACTTTCGTTCTAGCTGTCCTTTCCCTCCTTTTTTTTAAACCCTGTTTTGCACAACTATGTATGGATTTCCTTAATGAATTTACGAAACACAGAGAAAGCTCGCACGAATTTTTAGGGAATTCTCTCCATACACGGTTGCGTGTGCGGTAGTCTTTCGGATCCCTCGTTGGGGCTTTTCCCTACAAACATCCACGACCCACTGCGACCTACTCACCACTGACTATACACTATACAGCATGCTCTTTTCCGTGTGCTATTGTGGTGCCAAGCGCACCACTCTAATTATGAGCCACCAAGTAGAACGGAAAGCTTTTTTACATACTTTTTCCAGGGAACGCGGGCTTGCAGACGCGTGGTTTATTTGGGGTGTCGATATGAAAACTGTATACCGTTTGATCGTACGAACATGATTGACTATCAAAGTTAACGCGAAATCTACTTCATCGCAGGAGATGGGGGATGGTGGGGGGGGGGGTGTTAATGATACGACGTAAACGATATTATATTCTTTTGCTAGTAAACCATTAATAATAGATTAATTAGATCAATACTCTCCGGATCGCCGCGAGGCTGCCCCGAGATGCTATCACCTTCATCGTCATCGATCGTACTAAAGACTTTTCTCTTTATCTTTCCCCTCTGCCTTCGATATCCGTTGCAGCTTCCGGGGCGGGTGGCCTAATCGGGCCGGTAGATAGGCGTTTTCGGTATGAATTCTATAAGCAGCACGTACTCCATCATCGAACTCGAATCACATTGCTGTTTACTCAGCCGCCAGTGCAATCCGAGCTTGTGATAAAGGTGACTGTTTTCCCACTCGAGCAGTTTGTTTAGCGTATGCTGCGTCTACGGTCGGGGAGAAGCATCGAAACGCATTCATTAGTAATCGTTTAGCATCGTTCGAATAAACGTTTCTTTTTCTTTTTTTTTTTGTTTCAACCAACTTACCCTCTTACTTAAACATATCACAGGCCACAGAGAACATCCTAATGTGCAGCAGCAGCAAACGCACCCGCAAAACAGCCACTTCACGTTGACTGGCAGCGTCTTTTTCAGCACAGCGTTGATCCGCAGTACGGTTGCTTTGAACTCTTCCGGTGCCACGCGCGAAACCAGACCGGCTGGAAAGTGCACGTTGAATCGATTGCTTAAGCCAAACCTGAAACGAACCAAGGTGGTGAGATGGTGTTGGTGGTCACGTATGAAATATAGCAGCGTAATAATAACGAGCACGAAAGCATGCGATCGAAATCAACCATCACGCACCGCAATTGTGTAAATATTATTGATATAGTTTCTGGCCGGGAATTTATTGACAACTTTGTTTCGTTTATCAAGAACGTACTTGCAATCGCTCCGTACATACCACGATTGCGGGAGGAAAGGGTCAAGAAAAACATCGATTATTTACGTACGTCAGCTGTTGTTTATACTTGAATTCCGTCTACGAAATTTGGCTGACTCAATGAGATCGGTTGCGTCAGTTGCGACGTACCACCTTCTGCCACGGGAGAGCAGCGAGCGCAGAGAGTCGGAAAATATTACTCGGAAAATCTATATTCATCACAGCAAACGATGATATTTAGGCATTAGAATTGTAACTCAACGGACAGTTTTTCCCTTGTAGGTGAAAGCAAGGCAATGAATAAACCTTCATTAAAATGGATCTCCATCGCACAGTGTCGCTACACGGGGGGCATACGGTGGCGAAAATCAATGGCACACGATATAATTGTTTTGCGACCCCTTTACATTGGTTTCCATTACTCTCCATCAATTCAGACCGCGTTTTAACTTTCGCCTTTCGTCGCCTTGTATCTCTTTCGTCCGGTTTCGTGGACGCGCTCACAATGATGCGTATCTTATACGCGGTTTTCTATCTGTCTTACTCTCTCTCTCTCTCCGTGCCGTCTAGGGCAACGGAGACGGCGGTCCGAATTGTGTAACTTGGCACACAAAAACGAAATCGAAACGCAAACCAATCATAGCCCCCAAATGAGAGGCCTCACGGAGAAAACCCCCGTCGTGCCGCGATTGTGTAAGCAAGAAGTGATGATGGCCATGTCGGAAAGGTGGGGAAGGCTAGTAGCACACTCTACACAGCTAGACGTCTAGATGGTCCGTTCTCGATCGACGTGAATGTTATGTGTAGCACGTTCTAGGGTGGTTTTCGACAACCGGTGGGCAGCACCACCGTACTTACACTGTCATATTGCCTGCTCCGCGGATCACAATCGGATCCGGAACCATCTGTACGTGCGCCTCTTCATGGTTCTCTTCGGAAAGTTCCTGCTCCTCGTAGATTGCGTCGAAATCGGCCATCATGATGGGCCTGACGGCGCACGTCGTCTGCTTCAGCTGCACGAAGGGTGTCTGAGGGCGATTTGCTCACTGCACCGCGATGTATGGTGCAATCGTGGTGGGGATTTTTGTATGCTTTACGCTCGCACCTCCGTGGCCCTTGTCCGTTCGTTCGTTCTTGACCAGATTCTTGTGGTATCGACACCGTCCACCGTACGTTCCCTGCTTTCAACTCTTGGCAATGTAAACAAAAGCGGCGTATGCAAACAAAGAGATTCCGCATACACGACACCACCGATCCATTCTTGTTTTCAGACCGACCAACTACTGTTGCAGCTATAAGCCACTCGATTGTCGTGAATGTCCGCGAATGTTTTTGCTACCCTCATCAAAGCAACCCCCGGAGCACAAATATCACAGCACACTGAACGCATGGAACGCACTTTGCTACACTTTGTACTGCACTTTGCATCGCCTACTGGTAGCAACGCACGACATCTTCCACTGATTGTGAGCCTCCTTGCCGTTCACTCGATGCACTTCGCGAGTGCATGAGTATGCATACGATTAGCAATCTCACGCACGCACACTAAAAAAGATATGTTTCTGCATCCATGCACCCCTGGGTTCGTCCTTTGATGGGGCGCAGGATTCTATCCGCTGGGCTCCTAGCCTGGGCCCGTTATAACACGTAATAAGCACAAACCCTATGGGCTTGCCGTAAAAGTGTTGCCCTTCTTTCTTGCTTTCCTTCGCTCGCACCAATCGACGGTGTCTAGCTGTCTGTCTAGCAGGGCTGGTTGCGTTTGGTGTCGCGGATCTTTAATTTACAATCTCCTCTGCAGACGAGGGTTCTTCGCACGATAGTATCACTGGCCCTGATCCACTAGCTCGTCGCGGACGTTACATTGCCCCACACAAAAATGAAAACAACTCCATTATGCAGTGCAGCTATTTTGTGGGGTTCTCTTTGTTTTGTTCCTTTTTCAAAAACACAGGGTGCTTCACAGATCCGTTGACAGCTCTTTCCCTAATCGATCACATCCCTTTCATTGTGATACGAGTAGAGCTTTGTTTGTTTGATTCGACTAAATCAAATTTATATTTTGCTTACTAAATAAACCTAAGGAAAACGATCTTTTCTGTTATTTTATAAAAAACAAAAATTCTGCTTGGACCAAGGTAGTTAGCAAAGAGCAGGTGAATTACATAAGCAATTTGACGTTTCACAGTATGACACATCGATACTTGTTGTTGTTGTTTACTAGGTTGTATGAAAAGTAGCCTCTTTGGCTAGCGGAATAATTCCGAGCAAAAGCGAAAGCTCTTGGCAAGAGCATTTTTTTTTTTGCTGAACCTGAAACGGACTTTGAATGGTAGTTGATAGCTGTTTATGAATCATATACATACTATTAAACCCCAAGAACATAATAAATGGCATAAAAATCCTAAACAGAATTAAGTTTTCAAGCTCATTTCCTGAGGATATATTTTGCAAGACCACTGAACAAACTCGTCCATAATTAATGTACTTACCGTACAATAAATTATAAAAACATAAATATTTTTTTCAAATGTTAACGAGCGTTTCATATTGTTTACGCTTGAGCTTGCCAATCAGACCGCATTTGGCGCTGTAGTGGCTTTTAAGATGTCAAATGCAAATGTAAATGCTGGCCCTGGTTTGACAACTCGATTTCCGCTTGGTTGACAGATTCTTTTTCAACTTGCTTTTTTCGTGAATTGACGTAGCGCTGTGCGAGTTTTCGTGAAATTTCCTAATTTTTGGAATTCTAACGATCCGTGCATCGATTCCAAACCGCCATCATGGCTGACCAAGCTGAGGACGGATCGAAGAAGAAGCGTACCTTCCGTAAATTCACCTACCGCGGCGTCGATCTCGACCAGCTACTGGACATGAAGCAGGAAGCGCTGGTTGAGCTGATGCACAGCCGGGCTAAGCGGCGTTTCAAGCGCGGACAGCGCAGGAAGCCCCAGGCGCTGATCAAGAAGCTGCGTACGGCCAAGAAAAACACGCCCCCGAACGAGAAGCCGGCGTGCGTAAAGACTCATTTGCGCAACATGATCATCGTCCCGGAGATGGTCGGCTCCACCGTCGGTGTGTACAACGGTAAAACGTTCAACCAGACGGAAATCAGACCCGACATGATCGGCCACTATCTGGGCGAGTTCTCGATGACCTACAAGCCCGTCAAGCACGGTCGTCCCGGTATCGGTGCTACCCACAGCTCCCGTTTTATTCCGCTGAAGTGAAGTGGTGACTGGTGGTGTGGTTTGGTGTTTATTTTCCGTCGGAAAAAGAGAGCGATGAAAATACAAGACCGATTGTAAACAAACTTCCTATCTGTGCAGTTACTTATTTGTTTAAAACGATTCTCCCGTCGGTAGCGTCCCCGGCAAATTACACGCTCTCGATACTTAGCAGCAGCAAAATCGGCAACATTCGTGCTGTTCAGTTTCAGCCTCTTGCAGCAGTTTCCGGTTGGTAGTCTTCCGTTGTGGTGCCCATGGAATGCGACCTTCGGGAGCGATCTGGTTTAGTTGGATAGCAGCACGGGGCGGTGCGCTGCAGGCACTGCAGCGGATGGATTTGGTCCAGTTTGCCAGCGGAGAGACTGTCGAGTTCGAAAGATTCCCAGCAGTCGGTTTAGGGGACGAGCGCCGTCTTCCAGACGAGTCCGGAGTGGTCTTGGGTCGAACGGGATAGATGCTTTCTCGACGGAGGAAACTGAATGGCGCAGAGAAGGAAATTGTAGAAAGGCAAACAGGACAGAGTAGGACGTATCGTACGACACTTACTTTGGTCTAGTGTAGGTCCAAATGTTATCCAACCGTTTCTTGCTCATAATTGCTCCGAGACGTTGCAGTAGGCGAATGTTTTCCTGCTCTATCTTCTCCTTTCGTTCCAGCTCTTTCTGTTGCTTTTTCAGCTTCTGTGCAATATGAACTCGCTCTGGTGGTGGATGAAAATCGATGGCCGGCATAGCCGTGACTACCTTGATGCGATGGTTGATGTAACGTTGCATCTGCCATGGACGGATTAGCAGTTTTTCTTTCTTCGTTAACATCACCAAACCGGCACTTCTACTCTGGACGTTGAAGAAAATTTCAAGACTAAGGTTCCACGTAAACAAACTCAGGAAACGTTTCTATGGCAAGTTCGTTGCCAATCGTTGGTATGGAAACGGCAACGCGGTCAGGGCCGAGGATGGTGCATACTTGAAGGTGTATTTCTATTTTCATGGCCGTATCCTTAATATCCGAACGACTGCAACTGAAATGTTAAATGTTCCTCAATTCGGGTTAAATATGTTCATTGACGATTCTCAATACTGGTGCCTTTTTTTTCAACATAAACCGTGCGCTAAAGATCTATTTTCCAATATTTAAAGTATCAAAAGTCCTTCCCAATTTATATTGCTAACGAAAACAGAAACGGTCTTCGAAAGGATATCCGAACCGCTTGCTTTGACGTTTTGACGTTCGAAACACATCAGATCACAAACAAAACAAACCGTGAATTAAATATTTTCTGGCGATGGCTTTACTATTTTCGCGTGTTTTACTGCGGAATTCATCGCGTGGGTATCATTTTTATCGTATTAAAGATCTCTCAACGCACACCTGCAAACCTGGCAACAAAGTGAACGTTAAAGTTAGCGCACTAACCCAATCCACCGACCATTTCGAGGGTGGACCTGTAGATTTCACAACAGCAAGTATCGGCATTTTCATTCTTCTTTTTAGGGATGGGTCAAATCCGTACGGAACATGAAGGGAAACCTGTTCGTGGACATAAATGATGGGTCTGCTGCCAGCAACTTCCAGTTGGTGATAAATAAGGAGAAAAACATTGACACTGCATACGGTTCTTCTATCGATGCTTGTGGCGTGATTGTTGCTTCGCCGAAGAATAAACTCGAGCTGCACGTTGATACACTGAAGGAGCTCGGCAAATGCCCCTTAACGGAAGGTTACCCCTTCTATCCAAAGAAATCGTACCCTCCGGAATACATCCGGAACCATTTGCATTTACGGCCACGTGTTAACACGATGGCATCGACGTTTCGTGTGCGACATGAGGCGACGCGAGCATTCAACGAATATCTACAGCATAGTGGTTTTGTACAAATTCACACACCTGTGCTAACATCGAACGATTGCGAAGGTGCCGGAGAATCCTTCGTCGTGAAACCTCTGAACGATCAGCTGTTAAAGAGTATGGCAAAAGAAAACGTTCCACTCGAACACGCTTACTTTGATAGGGCAACGTTCTTAACGGTATCCGGACAGTTACATCTGGAGGCGATGTCGCATGGCTTGGATAAGGTGTACACGTTTGGGCCAACATTTCGGGCGGAAAACTGTAAATCCAACATTCATCTGTCCGAGTTTTATATGCTCGAGTTAGAGGAAGCATTTATGAACACACTCGAAGAGCTGATGGTCCGTGTAGAAGATATGCTGAAGATGGTCACAAAAAGCCTAGTAGAAAGGAGTGCCAGCGATATGAGTTTGGTTAGAAAGTTGACAACGGACAACAAGCTGGAGTCGAGTTTCGAATGGATAGATAAACCATTCCCGCGTATGACTTACGCCGAAGCAATGGATGTACTGAAAGCGAACGAGAGCAAGTTGAAATCACCTGTACGTCCAGAGGAAGGAATCAACAAGGAGCAGGAGCTGTTCCTCGTCGAACACTGCCAAAGCCCGGTATTTGTGTGTTACTGGCCGAGGGAAATCAAATCTTTTTACATGCGAGAAAATGAGCAAAATCCTCAACTCGTTGATGCGTTAGATCTTCTCGTTCCGCACGTGGGTGAGCTGGTGGGTGGAAGTGTCCGCGAGGATAGCTACGACCGGCTGCAACGGAAACTGCCAAACATGGCGGTGCTGCAGTGGTATTTGGATCTGCGCAAATTTGGTAGCGTTACAACCGCCGGCTTTGGCCTAGGATTCGAGCGATATTTATCATGGATTTTAAATGTTCACAACATTAAGGATGTGATACCGTTTCCACGATGGGCACACAATTGTGTGATGTAAACACGGAATGTCCACGAAATGCGTGTGAGTATGCGATTTATTTAATAGAAAAATAAATAGAACAAAAGATATGATTGCGAAAAATACGTCTCTTAACGATACATGTTAATACCAATTTGTAGCAATGCCAACTTAAGCCTAGGTTTTTATCTGGGATTAAACTGGGGCACACTTATGATTGAGTATCCTTCTCGGTCGGCGAATGGGAATGCACGGCTTTACCGAATGACGGTAATAATAATCGATAAACATAGAAGAGAGAATATGATCAGTCTAAGTAGCTATAAAAACATACTAACAACAGTCAAATGCTACCCGATCGGTTTGTTCTAGCAAGGCGTGTTTTCAGATTCGCTGATTGAATGTCAAAGACACTCGCAAAGTTTTCGGTAAGCGGTAAGATGAATTAAAAATCCTTGTACGAAACTAGTGTCGCCAGGCTGGTTCTACAACAACTTTTGCAACAGCTCGTGGTAGTATCTTTGGCTTCAAAGTGGATCGTTGTCGTTGCAGCGAAGCAATTCGGCGTGCGTCCGCGGGATTCCGTAATTCGAAACGACGATACTGCTGCGGGCTTTACTTTTTCTTCTGTATGTTGTTAGGTGTGGTCGATTGGAATACCGAAGAAGCAGACATCAGATTTTCGATGTATTGGCCGAGTACCTGGTTCTCGGAGCGGAGCTTCAGATTTTCCTCCTTCACGCTATCCACTCGCTGCGACAGGTCGTCCAGTGTGTTCTGCAGTTCCAGCACCTGGGCAATGAGACGTGCCTTTTCCTCTTGCTCGTCCGCGTCAGGGCTTTCATTTTCCAGAAACTGCTGTGGACTCGAGTTACCGTTCGTGTATGAACTAGCAATCGAGTCTAGCGATCGTCCATTGCACATGTACTTCGAGCTTTCGTCATCGTTAATGATGACTGTACGGGAAGGAAAATTGTAGACATCTCAGAAGTAGTTTTAAGATGATTAACATGAACTATTCGTTCCGTATAGTTACCTTCGAGATCGTCATCCGCCAGAGGAATGTCGTCTTGTGATTTAAGCGACATAGTTTATTCGTTAAAAAGTATGTTTCCGAGCGGCGAGAAAAATCGAATATCCTTTGGAATGAAAATTCTTGCAAATTTTTTCTTCGCACAAAAATGTGAATGTTTGTTTACGTTTTCAGAATGTTGACAGAATTTTGACAGACATCTTCATCTAAATCCTTTGTTCAGGCCAAGGTGTATACTCACGTCTAACTACCTTTGTTCGAGGAGATCCATTCGAATGTTTGTTTTATGATAAAATAGCTGTAAAGAACGAATTTTGGATAAATGGGCAATTAAATTTTGAAAAAAGAACGGGTGATTGAACCTCCGAATGCGGAAGTAGATTGAATTCACCTGTGTGCGTTTGTAAACGCATTTCATACAGCAGCACCAATAGCGGTCAGGTTATTAAGCTTCAGCGATTTAAATTGTTCGTTGGGTTTAGAAAAGATCACAGTATTAACATCAGTTGCTATCATAAAACTTGATTAAGCCATGCAGGTTTTTTTTTAAATATTGAAATTGAAATGGATTTTCCACACCTTATGTTGTTTGGAATTTGCTATTACCCTTGAAAATACAAAATGTTTCTTCGATCATTACATAACGACTAACGTTTATCGATAATTATCTAAGTTTGAAATTGTTTTTTAACTATTGTGTATCTGCTTGTACGTTGGTACCATTATATATTCTGCATTATTTAGCATCTTTATCTGCAATATGTAGTGTAGTATCGATTTTATCTACTATGCGAATTACGTTTTTCACTCCGTAATTGTAACACACCCCACATTGTCTAGCATACAAACACAAAATATCTAATGAAAGAAAAGCCACGGCATACCACAAAGTATTTGGTTGTTTCCATTGGGAGTCTTAATCCTGATAAAGTCACAGCAGGACATCTCTCCATCAAAACCATCCTTCGACATCTGCATACAAATGGGCGTCAGAAGAAGAGCTTCGGGATCTTTCAAACAACCACCACAGAATACCTCTCGTAGGTGCTTCCGTTCTGGTCGGCACGTTTGTTCCACACTATTTTACGAAACGCACCCAAACGGCCGAAACCCACCGCGTGTGACACGTTCCCGAGACCTCGAAGCGAACACGGAACGAATGACGCGAGGTACATTGTGTACATATTGGTAGCATAATCTCCTAATAACGGCCGCCGCCGCCCGAACGCCGACCGCATGCAGGCCGAGCGACACAGGGACACTTTAATCCTTATTTAAGGTGCATAACGAGGGTCTGGGAGATTATCAAACAGACACAACACACTACTTAACTTTCATTCAGCTGTAAACTTTCGGCGGCCGTGCGGACGAATCCTCCGGATGGAAATATAAAACCACGCAAAAGCGTAGCGTCGGCATTTATTACTGTGGAAAATGGTGTCCCTTCGGCGCGGTACGGTTGATGAACTTGTAATACTTCGATGGTGATCCTCTTGAACTCACTGACGACTCACTTTTTACGGGTGAGACGCACGGTGGGCATTAATTCCTCGTTTTCAACCCGCCGATCCTGTTGCTCTCGGGTGAATACAAATTAAACGGCGAATGTTTCATGTTGCTTGAATATGTGATCTATATGGACCATGTGCATTGTATATCATTTAATCCTAACGCATGTAGGTTGTGACTTAGAAGTTTCGGTTGTAAATGCGTATGTAATAAAATTTTATCTTGGCAGAATAATATAAACCATTGAATTTTTTTTAAACCTTTTAACATCCTTAGAATGAGTTATTAAGCCGATAACAACACTAAAATGCTCGGCACGGTTTACTTAGACCGGAAAGGAAGTTACCTACACCGTAAGGTGAATGCCCTACACTAGCACTCAAACTCCAGGCTTCCTCAAAACGTGCTAGGGCGGAAAAGTCTTCACCAATCCCAAACCCTTCATAGTCCGTTTCTAAAGGCAGTCATTAGTGTCCTGTAGCCGTGTTCCCGTGGGTTGTGAGTTGATGACGCCGCCAACGTTACGAAGACAAACTTTTCTGCCCATCGAACATTCCCAAAAACCGAATCCGTTCACTTTTAGGCGCGGGGAAAAACGTGTTTTCATTATGTGCGGTTTTTCCGCATTCGGCTTTCCTTTGTTCGGTGTACGTTGAATTTTCCCGTTCGGTTTTGGGGACGACTTTTCCCCCTTTTTCTCCGCGTGTGGATTAAGATTTATAGGTTACGGGTCGGGTGTACAAGGGTAAAATTGGTTGCTGGATGAGAAACCGCCCGTCCCGAACGGCCGTTGCGGGAGAAAACATGTGTTCAACAGCTTTTTCGGGTTGTTGTAAATGGTAACGAATGTGCGGAGTATTTATCGGTGCTTTTGATGCACAAATAATAGATCAGTTTTTGTCTTGAGAGAAATTTAATTTAAAATATAAACCGTAACCAATTATCGTCATACGTCATTGCAAGAGTTATAACGGTCACATCGAAGGAAGCAATGGACTCACTATGACAGTTCGCAGTTGATTGAACGAGGGAAAAATGTGTCGACTTGCATTACGCCTCGTGCCAGTGACTTGTTGTGTGAGTGTGTGATTTTTTTTACGAAGACTTGCACTTGCCAGCTAAACAAACGAAAAAACTACGCCAAATTTGAATGAGCGTGATGAGAACTGCGTCTACCAGCGAAAACCCCGTTACCGTACACATTCTCCTTTGCGGCGCAATTGCAAACCTTGCACACTGGTTCCCCTTTTCCTGTGCGTGGCGTAGTGTTTCTCCGGGATCAGACTCGCCCCATGCCATAAGCATGAAGCATATGGACGAAAAACAAGAAGAAAAAAAAAACAAAACAAAAAACTACTGCAAGTTGCGCATAAAAACTGTCCTTCCGCTGACCGCTTGATAACCTCTGTAAGAGCATTTCGCAGGCCGGCGTGGACGACAAGAGCTGTCGTTGAGTGACGAATCGCGGTGACAAAACGGTCCACCATCGCCCATCCGAGGGTCACTGGAGTGCTTCCGTCGAGAAGCGTTCCGCAAGCCTTCGCACGAAAAATGAAACCGATTGTGATGGTAAACCAGTGGCAACGATTATGGCGGCTGGCAGAAGCTGTCGCTACGGATCGGATCGGATTCGCGATCGTAATCTGACCGTTTTCAGAAGAAACGCAACCCAGCGGTTGATGTATCTCATTTCGTTGGTGCCGTGGGTGCTCCTCCGTCGCTGTGCGGAATGCGTGCAGAGACGCCCTGAAAGCGTCGCCCCACACCGTTGCGAGCAGAAAGCGCCTAAAACATGGCTAATTATGGGATTGAAAAATACTGCAAAATTCATCCCACGCCCGACCGACGATGCTAACGTCGATGCTGTGCCCTGACGTATCTCCACCCTCACCAACCCGCAGCAACGGTTTAATGAACAACAAAACGAAACGAAATTATATTTACGCTGATAGTGAAATCATGTTGCCCTTCCTATCTCGAAATAATAATTCTTTGTTTTGATAACGCCACCTCCCCCTCCTCCTTCCTTCCGCCGGCGCTGATATGACGCAACCCGAAACTAAGACGCAGGGTGGCGGGGTTTTTAAAACCATTCAACCTGCACCAACCCGCTGCGTAGGGATGTTGCCGCGTAAGGATCGTCGAAAGGCATTTCGTTTCCCTTCCCTGTCGAGCCACCGGTGTTTGGTGTAATAAAATTTATCACTAAGCATAAAAGAAAACATTTACACGACCGTGCCGTGGTATCGCGCGGGCACGAGGACGCTTCTCCGTTGGAAGGGGAAACGTCGAAACGCCGCAAGTAACGGAGCAGAGGACGCACAGCAAAGCAAAGCAAACGAAACGAAACGACATGCATACAAAGTTAAATAGGAATCGAAAGATAAACAATAAACATAAAATGATTACTCACCTTAGCGCACTTACGAGATGCGCGCGATGCCACGAGGGGTCGAAAAATGTCCTTCGAAGCATTCCCTTCAACAGTGGAGTTTGGGTAAAAATCCTGTTATCGGTGCGGCGTTCGGCTCGCGTAGTTGGATATTGTCTTATCCATGCACGTGCAACGACGACGGTCTCGAACGGGTCGCCGTTGGAGGTAAAACACCGTTTTTTTCTCTATCGCGTTTCTTCTTTTTCCACTCGGGATGGCTCTGTTTGTGGGCGAAAAAAAAACATGTATCTGTCGGAAAGGGAAGCATTCGATTTGTTACGGGAATCATGTTCAAAAAGAAGCCCGCATGTTCTGACTTTAAAAACGGCGCGCTGAACGGTGGTGGTTAAAACACGTAGAATAGTAAATGTTTTCTGTAAATAATTCTTTTTTTTTTCTAACACTTCACATACAGTACAATGTGATCAATGTGATTCCCCTATCACACTGTGATAGGTACCGAGACATTTATTTTTATTTTTTTTTTGTGCATACCTTCACCCGAGCTAAAGTAACATTCTAACTTTCCTTGCGCTTTTCACTTTAGCGTCCCTGGCTTGCTACGATTTCCTTCCTTCGCTTTCCATATCGTCCCAGCATGGCATTCTTTTCAATCCTATTTCACCGTCTCCCGCTTTTATGTTGCCTGCTGGGGAGGAAGGTCGTATGCAGCATAAAAACGCCTGCTGGCCGAATCGTAACCACCGACTGCGTCGGGCGGTCCGTCGGTCGGTCGGGAGCAGCCGAAACCCGACGCAAGTACATGTGTTGCTTCTTTCCCGTTGCGTTCGGGTTCCAGATCAACATCAGTTCGCATTTGTTGCTCGCAGCTTACGGTCGTTTGGTTGCCGGAGCATAACGACCCGCCGAGAGATAGACGAACGTCGCGTGTTGTGCGTCAACTTGGGCGAGTGAATACATATTGGTGATGAGATTATCTGTTCGTGGAAAAGCTACCGGAGAATCGTGCGTTGGTGGGGAATGTAGCAGTATAGTACAGCGAATATAAATACAGCAGTTGAAGTGCGCTTGAATCACACTGAGTACATGAAACAATACCCGCACTCAAGGTCCCTGAGTCCTTGAATATGCTACAATTTTGAAACACTCCACGATATAATTGCCTGTGATACGGTGTGCGTGTGTCCTTGTGTGTGTGTGTGTATGTATGTTTGTGCTCGAATCCGCACACTATGATCCGTGCAGTTCGCCAGTGAAGTTTGTCACGTTCCCTAGCGGCTCAATTATTGAATACGGAGCATCGGATTGTGCTCACACCGGACCGGGAGTTTATCGAACGCGCACGAACGATTCCATAACGCCCGGCAAGAATGTTGCGCTTCGGAGGACTCAAGTACAAGAAACTGAACAACGCCGGCTTTCCCGACGACGGGACGGAAAATGAAAGCAACAGCCGTGGCGGCAAGGGAGGAGTTGGAAGGCTGGAAACATCGCCACATTCGACACCGACGACAACGGCGAAGCAGCGCCGGCTGCACAATCAGCTGAATGGAACCGCAATGAAAAATGTAAGAAGCTTTTCTTGGGCCACCCTATTCCATCGCTCCGCCGCATTTCGCCTGCCCGCGAAATGTTATTCTTAGCTAAATTCACCTTTTTTTTATAAGCGCCCAGGGCATATTGCCAACGCCGTCCATCGCACCGCGGTAGGAGCTACTTGTCCTCCGTATTTCGTTGTACCGATCGCACTGAGAAAAGGTGCATTGCGGGTTCCACCGTTTCAACCATCCAAACCGGGGCCAAGATTAGCCTCCCGCCGTAAGCCCCAGGGAAGAGCGTGGCTTCAAGTGTACCGTGTGTAGTAAATTAAAAATTCATAATTATATGCCGAGTTTTATCTTCACGCTGGTGCCGGCGGTCGCAACAGGAGCATTTACTACGCCCGAGCTCGTGCAGACGAGCGATAAACTGCGGCAGGAGGGAAAAGCGAGAAACATTAACCCAAACTTCTCCTAAAAACAGGACATAATTGAATTTGGGCAAAAATGCTTCGAATAATTAATCAACTGACAAAAACTTTATTCACACTTTGCGGGATGGAAAATCGACACTACCGTAATGGCAAAGTTGCTGTTGACACTTATCTCTCCACGGGCGTTTTGCCGATGATGGATACGATACTATCAGTCCGACAAAACTTTATCCACACTTTTCCGATCGAACTAATCGTGCTTATTCGCCACAAACACGGGACAGAATAAATCAATTCTTGCTTCTTGCATCACGCATAAAGTGAAAGTGAAAATGTTCGCAGATAAAAACACATGCTTCACTATTCACTCAGATGCTGTATCTGATGAAGCATTCCACAACGGACGCCGCCTTGTGCCCACAGTACCAAAGATCATTTGTCTCAGTCAAGATGCTTTCGATCGAAAACAAGCTCTTCATTGACCGTCAAGCAGGACAACAAACAAGCTGAAACTGATTGTAGTCATTAAAAGTGAGCATCGTCATGTTTCTCATGCTGGAAATTTCACCCAACCCAAAGCACCCAAGCCTGAGCTCTGGTTCCTCCATTCAATGATTCGTTTGATGTTTATTTATTCTTCAAAGAAGCCGGGAAAAGGATTCGCGTCCTTCGTCCCCTTCTCCCGACGTGCGATGTGATTTATCATTTTCGAGAAAAAGGTTTTCCTTTCGCCATTTGTTCAAACCGTCGCCTTTTTTATCGTTCCATTTGTTTTCGAGATCGTGCTGGAGGAAGCACCCATTCCGGGTAACAGCAAAAGTGTCAAATCATCCCGCAGATTGGCGTATGAAAGCCGAGAAGCCGAAAAGCCGAGCAGCCTCGTAGCGGGCAGTAGAATATTCATCGATCTCCGCTTCGTTAACCCGTCGTCGGAGGTTCGAGTTTCGGGAATGGGAATTTGATTCGATGCGTCCAATAAAACCCAAACCGAAGAGAGTAGCACAACGGCGACGACGACGACGACGACGACCCCGACGGCCAAGCGTCTTCGTGCGGGTTAATTGAATCAATTTCTATCGATCATGAATCGCAATGTGTGCTTACTGCTGGCAGAACAACCGTCTCAACACACTGCGGTTGTTCCCGCGCCTTCCGCCTGAAGCAATAAATTCGAGGTGGATAAAATCACGCATCAATAAACAAATTTGTACGCCCGATGAATTGAAATGAAGGTCCACATAGCTGCGTCTCGTCCCGAATACCCCGTCTTCCTGGAAAATCGTGGAATCGTGGCGGTGTTTTTTGGCGTGACAATATTTTTCTAATTTAATTTAATGGAAACATTTTACGCTTCACCGTGCGTATGTGTGCTCGGGTGTCCTGGTGCGACCGTTCTTCCGTCGCTGCGGTGTGTCGTCAGGCGTACATGAAAGCACCGGAAACATTGCGGGAGGGGGATGGGGTGGGGTGCTGCTTATGCTACTAACGCTTCGTATTACGTAAAGGTACCTACGAACCAGTCTTCACTGTGCCCGAACACTCCTCAAGTGAAGGGTTCGGAATCGTAGTAGCCTATGGTGAAGGTGGCTTCAAGAAAATCTATGCATACACACCACAGTAGGCGTAATAGAAGAAGCTCAATTTACATGTCCACACGTGTCTGTATGTGTGCCTTTAAGCCTTCCTGCTTCGGTGCGAGTTGTGATGACTTTTTATCGTTTGGTGTCTGGTTGGCTGCGTCCTAAGCCTTTCCAAAATTCTAGTGTCCGAGAATGTCGCCCAAGACATGTTTCTCCACACCTCGCCTGTTCGCCGCCGAGATGAGAGAAAGCCTTCGGATGTCTCTGTCCGAAAAATGCCTAATCCGAACGGACGGCAAGTGGAATAAAATACGAAAAAATGCACCGGCATGGGAACGTCGATTAGCGTAACGAATTCTTGACGCATAATTTATACGCATGCAACGTGTGTAGTGTCGTAAATAGGGCCAGTTTCAAATCAACTCAGTGCGCTTTTTCGACGATCGGTTTTTTTGTCGATTTCAATTTCGATGCCATTGTTAAGGTTTCGGCCTTTCCCGGGGTTCAAAACGATTTTACGACCCTACGGCCAGCAAGCGGTCCCGAACACATTCGAACAGGTACACACGCCGGCACGCAAGCGCGAACCTGGAACGGAATCCGGGAAAGTAATGGTGAAATAATCCATAAAATTTAACGATCGTCCTTTTCCAGATTTGATGAGGTGTCCTTTTTCCGGCTTTCGGTACGCCAACAGACTGGAGGGGGCTGAAGAGCGAGGAAGAAAAAAAACGGTTAAACGCTGAATCGAATTGGATGCCACTTTCAGCTCGATCGTGATTCGATAGGATTACAGAGAATTGTCCGTTACGCAAAGAGTGCTTAGTCAGCCTTGGTGCCGAAGCGGAGAAAAAATAGAAAAAAAAACCTCGGTGCCTCGGAGTCATCTTGAAACCCCAATCGGTGATCCTGCCGCACCTTATCGCGTTAACCCATCTCAAATCAAACATTCTCATCTAAGCTCAAGACACCTCGACACCGCTCTCTCTATCGCAGCTTGCCGTGGTGCGGTTGAGTCATGCCGATAAGCCTTGAAGGGATGCCTCCATAGCGAAACGCATGCTGCACTACGCTTCGCCCTTCGGTGCTGGCGTGACAAATTGTTCTATTGGTTACGTTGTAGGTGACAGTTTACGACTTCGCATAATTAAAATTCTTAGATAACGCGTTTTTCACTCTGCGTCCCTCTGGCATTGGGCGCGTCTGCAGGATTCCACAATGCCGATCGGATCGGAACAAGTTGATTAGATCTTGGGGGCGAAGAAGGGTGTGTTCGTTGGAAGGACTCGTCCACTTTTTTTTTCTTTCATCGTACGTTTTCCAAGCGAGATATATTTTACGACCGTTTGCGTTCCGAAACGGACAAACCTCACGCGCCAGTATCTGCTCGATTGTGGTTGTTACCTCGGGGTTTTTGGGATCGTTCGAATGTTTCTTGTTTCTTGCGTCCTCTATCGCCGGAGGTTTTACGCCATGCCCGAGCCGGTGCAGTGATAATGTTTTGGGAGCTAATTTATAGCTCAACTTGTCCGTTGACACTTTCTTTTAACGGCGCACGGTAAAGCGCTAAGCTGCATGTCCGCCCTAGCCCTCAATCAACCTCGAGCGCTCGGTGACTTATCGCGGACGTTTTAGTATACCTTTTCGTTCCTGTTCATCTAGCTGGGCGCTGGGCGCTGGGCGGCTAGGCTGTGCTTGCGCTTGGGCAGTGCTGTATGCTTTTCCAACCGGTCGCTGCGACATGGGTGTCGAAGAAATTGTTTATCTTCATGATGCAATAAATTATTCGATTTGGATTTTTAAAAGGGACCAATCTATGCACTCACGGCATGTGCTCCACATTCTACCAGAACGCGTTGCGTGTTTCTTGCCCCGGTCGGTGCTGGGCGAGGCGTATGAATTTATGGTGTAGGAATTAAGATAACCACTTAACATCTCGCACGCTTTCCGCCGAGTTTGCTGGATGATGCGTCTGCCCGGCAGTTCCCCACGAGATGGCGGCATTCAGATATGGTGCGTTTGGTTTGGTTTTAATTGACTGGCAGCCATCGGAGCTATGGAGCGATACGGAAAAGAATGCGCCAATCATGCAGTTTTAAATTGGTACAAGCGTTTTGACGCCCTTCATTCGTGGGCAAAACAAAATTCGATTGTGAAGTATGGAATGATGGAACTATTTATACAATCCAAAGTGTTGGAATTACATTTCCAGACACACCCACAAACGCACTATAAGGATGGTGAAATGAGGTTAGCTACCAGAGTGCGATCACACATTTCCGAAACCACCCAGAAATTGGGGACACTAAAATCGTTTGACAGCAGCCGATCGAAGCAAGCGGCGGCACCGTTTATGTTTTTATTGTTTCATGTTCCGGTCGCCTCTTCGCATGCACATTCCCGCATCATAGTAAGCGTCGGACGAGTGGTGTTGTGTCTAAGCATGCGTCCGTCTCTCTACCGTGCTTTTCTTCGTGGGGCGCAAGAATCTTTTTCGTACCAATTAGTCCCACGGTGTTCGGGGAGAGATTCGAATGTAAATAAACAAATAACGTAATCGCAACATGCTTGAATGCAGCACACGCTCAGACACCCTATTATCCCGAATTGGCATGGCGCTTCCGCGAAGCTGCCTACAGCGGGAGGAACGCCCGAACGTACGGGCACACGGAATGTAATTTCGAAGTCGATTTCTCTAGGGAACCGCCCATTCCGGTGCGCCTGAAATCACATCACGACACGTGGCAGCCACCAGTCGAGTCGAGTTCATCATCAAATATGCACGGTGCGAGTGAAACTGCCGTATTTGTGCTGCTACCGTTGCTACCGTCCGATCTAAGCCATTTTCTCGCCGCCCGGTGCACCACCGACTGGGTCTTGTGGGCTTGAGCGGTTGATGATGGTGCGGTGACTTGTTGAAAAATCTGTCCGTGGCGTACGCCAAATGAAACCGAGAATGCCGCAGCAGCCTGTAGCAGCGCCGAAAAAACTGCTGATGCTGTTGCTGACGTTCTTGTCTTCCTTTTTCCCCGTCACTCAAGTCAGTGTCGGTCCACTTTCTCCCCCCCATCCCCAACGTCGCAATGTCGCAGGGCAGCAAGTGCCAGCAAACAAAAACAAAAAACAATACGCGGAAACATAACCGAATGCAGGGAGAACCGGGCAGCCGAGCATGGGCGCGACGGGAAGCAGAAATTGTTTTGCAAACAGTGTTTAATTGTATTAGCCATTCGATTAACTCGTGGCCAAACATGTGGCCTCACTCGACACCACCGCGACCGCCGAGCGCAAACTCTCGCCGAGCCGTAATGCATTTAATTTAAGAATAACATTTTATCCCCGGGGTCATTATTAGCTGCTTATTGCCAGTCCCTCGCTGGTTTGTGGTTTGTGGGATGTTGTGTTTGAGTGAAATATTGGCAGCGGGTCGGCCTCTCGTCTTCCTTTCGGCCCATTTCATCCGGGCTCGGGAATGACTGGCAAAACGGGCGCTGGAAGGGTCCGAAGCTGGAGTTTGAAAATTGTTGAAATAACACAATACCGGAAAGCTAAACACCGGAGGAAATGGGAAAGGTATTGCATGGGGTTTGCTTTATCCCATCTCAAGTACCAGCTGCGCGTTTTTTTTTTTTGCAACACAATGGAGAAACACTTCACAGAAATCCTTAGAGGGAAGCGGGATCGAGTTGTGTGCCAGGGAAAACGGTGCCATTCTTCTTCAATTATCGTACGCAGCTTCGAATTGATTCGATACGACCCGCCCGGATCGGCGCACTCGGGGTACGAGACACGGGAAGGACGATAGAGGACCGTCAGAGAAATGAGTGTCGTGAATTCGATACGATTCGGTTAGTGGGTGGTTTTGAATTTTCTTTTGAACCGATTCGATGGTTGTGCGTGTGTGTGTGTGTGTGTGTGTGTGTGTGTGTTCCAGCAGCGACCGGCAAAGGCCTGTCATCTCGCGCTAGAAAACTCGTACCCCTCGTAATTTCCTGTGCGCATCAGAAGTATCGTCCGGAATATATTGTTATTTATTTACCACGTTCACGCACGCAGATGCGTCTACCAATTTTAGTTGAACAAACAACCGAAGTCGACCGAATCACCGCCATCGACGGAGACGCCACCGTCATCAAATATCGTTCGATATGCATTTCACGTACACGGGTTTTGGGACGGATCCGGAGAAGCGCGTCGCTAGAGAGTGTGGACGGAATTTCTCCTCACTTCAGTTGATTGTCTTGAACGTTTTCTCCCCATACGAGCATGGTTCTTGTGCTCGTTAAAATACACCACGGAATGTCCCATTTCTGCTCGATCCGGACGAGGGTCACACGGTGTGCTTTGTCTGCTGCCTGCAAATGCTGTCCATTTCGAAGACGCTTACTTCACGCACGCCACTTCACAGCGGATCTGGTTTCGGAAGTGCCGCAGAGAAAGAACAACAACGACAGCTCAACACCATTTTTACTGTTGTTGTTTGTTCGTTCTTCCCCTTTCACCCGATTTCGGTGACACGGCCCAAGGGATGCGTGTCAAGAAACCGGGCTGCAGGCCGGAAGATGCGTCTGATGCATTTGGGGTCTGAGTTACGAGTTGCGAAAACAGTCGCGCACATCTTGGGCGACCCTTTTTTTTTCGTTTCGGTTCACCCGGAAGCAAAACTTTCGGACGTTTTGTTGTGACAGCTCGTGTAAACAGAAGATCCTTTTCTAACGAATTGGTAAACGAGTTCGTTTTCACCTTTAAATCTGAATTGAACCGAAGGTCGTGCAAACATCTTTATCCTTAAATTGGCTCACCAAGTAGCGAACTTAACCATTCTTTTCGACGTTTCTCTCTTCCGTTCAGGTGAACGCATCGCTCGTTTCCACACCGGCAGAACAGAAACGACACCGCAACAACCTCATGCTGATCGTCGGTGGCCTTTCGGGGAAGGCACATCCGGAAGCGGAACCATCCAAATCGCCTTCCCATCACGCGGTTCCGTCCACCAACTTCAAGCTGCTCAGTGGCAAGTTTGCGATCGATAGCAAGCGAAAGATTAACTGCAAAACGCGGATCTACAAGTGCATTAAGCGTATCCTCAAACGCAACACCTCTTTCGGCGCCAACGCACCAAAGGATCGCCAGCGGGAACCATCCGGACATCGCTCGCCGAACGCCGACTATCGTGAGATCAAGACGCTTCTGGAGAAGCAGCACCGCGATCTCGAGTACGATGTTAACTTGGCCAAATGTGTCGAAAAGCCTGCCTTTGTAAGTATACTTCACCACCATCAGTACGCTCATGCTCAGTGACTCGGTAGTTAATGGCGGACTTCGACTTCTTTGGCCTTTATTTATTGTTATAGATCAAAAAGATCGCCATCAACATGCTCCAGTCAACGGTGGCCGATGAGAAAGAGGACAGTACGCTGGTGTTGAACCGAGAGCAGATCGCTTCTGTTACCCACAGCACGATCCAGAGCGATCTCGAGCAGGAACGAGAGTACCAGCGGCTGCTGGGCGAATGTTGGTACCACGAGGACCTGCCCCGTAGCCTGTCTCTGCAGCTGCTGATGGACAAACTACCCGGGAGCTTCCTGGTACGCAAGAGCACAACGCAACCCGACTGCTACGCACTGTCCCTGCGCATTCCACCCGGCACCGGTCCTCGCATCGCCCACTACCTGATCGTCCGGACGGCCTCCGATGGGTACAAAATTAAAGGCTTCCAGAAGGAGTTCAGTTCGCTCCGGGCGCTGATTGTGCACCATTCGGTGATGCCGGAAGCGTTGCCAGTTCCGCTCGCCGTACCCCGACCGGTGAACCTGGTGGTGAAGACCAAGTTCGAGGACGATTATGAAACGGTGTTCGATCTAGCGAAAGTGGTGCAGCAACAGCAGCAGCAGCAGGCCTAGCAGCGTGGCCGCGTGCGGGACAAAGGTGGAAGCAGCGATTACCAAAACCTTACGTTAATGCTTTAGTTCAGTCACCGTTTCGATGCTATTTGTTATCTTTCCCTACCCTGTCTGTATGAACCGTATAGATCTATAATTATGAGATGAGAAATAAATTATTCTACAAAAGTTACCAACATCGAACATCAGCCTTTGCCCCTTCATTTCTGGGAGTGTCTTCTATCCACCCCGACCCGAAAGCGCACGCACGCACTAATTGTAGGTTATGGGTCTCCGAAAAGCTCACTCGAAAATCCCAAAACCCCACGATCCTCATTATGGGCGAAGGATGTTCGAGATGCCCACGCAGAAAAGGCTGCAATGGTGTGCCGCTCTCTGGATGCACAGCATTTAAATGTCTATTCCTATTCCTAATCCCGGTCGTTCCTGTTATCGGTCTCAGCCCATCCGCACAGGTCCTCCGCAGCTGACCACAAAGGTGATGTCCGCGCATGAGAGCAATAAACATCATCGCAGACCGTCATTAGAGCGTGATGTCTAGCCGTGCCCTTGATGCTCGTGTCCTAGCCGACGAGTCGGTTGCAGCAGCTCAAAAAACAACACGATCCCGGCCCAGTTTCCGGTGTCCGCGTGTGGGAGCAGCAGGTAGGGATGCGCCGCTCGAATCTTTACGATCTAATTGGTCGCTGCACCGCGCGGTTTCCTGCTCGTAAGGGTGCGTGCGCTGGCGATGAAATTTGTCGATAGATAATTATGTGGGTTCGCTTTTATTTTAGCTAGGGGAACGATGATGTAATAATGACGATGCGTCGGGATGGTTTTATTTATGGCGCTATGGTCACATATAGGATGGAGGATGAGGGCAGAGTTTGGAAAAGGAAAATCTTGATGAAACATTGAACTGCGTGTGCGATTCCAAAATTACAACTCCATACAGTACGGAAACAGTTCTCACGGGCCCAATTACAAGTGCTCATAAATGCACCCAAGCACAGGGACGATAGATACCGGAAACCATAGCAACGATCCGAGAGTGCCGAAACAGATAAACGCTTTGAGCTGCATGACGAACCCATCGTCTTGAGTGAAGTGGAATGGTGGTGATCAATATTTAATTAGTAACTGCTCACTCTCTCTCTCTCTTTTT
>JXWZ01007784.1:0-15700 GCA_000956215.1 Anopheles farauti No. 4 | reverse complement strand
TCTCTCTCTCTCTCACACACACGCGGACACACTTTATTAAATTTAATCGGATTATCTCTCAATTTTCTGGTCGATTGTTATTATTATCTTACCCCCGGCAGGGTGTGTGTGCAGCGAAAGAATAACACGTCGGACAGCAGTGGCTTGGAACGGAAGAAAAGAGCATTACCGGTTTTAATAGGCTCACTCACCACGTACACCGTGCCAGATTTGCTTCTGCGCGCCTTTCTGCTTGCTTTCCATGCGTCCTTTGGATGAACAATTACTTTCCGGTTCGTACGGAGGGACTAAAACGCGTACGGGCAACATTGTCGCCAGCACGCAATTCTGTGCATTTAATTAGATAAAAACACTTTTAGCGCATCCCACGCCGTTCCGTCTCGTTCAACGCGGAAAAGCCGGCAAACGGGAGATAGAAAATTAATTCCAAACACCGTTATCAGCAGCAACGCGCTGAACGATCGCGGGAAAACAAAATCATTCTCGCGAGCGGGCGTCCGGGCGCCCAAAAGTCTGCACCGTGTTAAAAAAAAAAACACCGACCAGTGTGTATGCATCATTAAATGTCGCCACATTCGGGCCGGGTTTTGTTTTCTTCCTCTGTAAGGTCGGAAGTTACCCAGTTTCGCATCCGACACCAGGGTGGCTGACAGGCTGGCGCCCGAAATTCGAGGCCACCCGGTAGTGATTTATATGCCCTTTTTATTTTTTGCTCACTGTTGTTCACAAGCACAAGTAAATTGAAAAAAAAGCACACAATAACAAAGCAGCCAAAAAGCAAGAGCTGAGAGCTGAAGCTGGTGAAAAGGTTAAAATAAACGGTGTCGTCGGGAACAACAATGCTTTGCGATGCTTTCCCACCGATGCGTGTCTAATGTGCTTTTTCGCGCGTTTTCCACACGCCACGAGAGTGAGGGAGTCGTCGCTCTTATTAATTGACGGGAAAATGTGTGCCCACGGTTTAACGGTGAACAACGGTAACATTGGTTGCTAGATGAATATTTATCATCGTGGTACGTAAAAAAGAAGCCAAAGGAATTTCTGTTTTTTTTTGCTGACGTTTATCTCATGCCATTTGTTAACATCGTTTGTGTTCGATTTATTGAAATCGTACCACGAACAGATTTGCACGGTTAAGACTGTACGGATCAGCTGTTGCGCTGTGCCTCATTTCCACCACGCTGAACGATCACACCCCCGAAAGTGTTCACTTTAATCCACTAAAGCTTCTTTCCCGCACACAACCAACCAGTCAACCGAGGAGCGTGCAAAATTTAACCCACCGAGCAGCAGTATCAACACCAAACAACAAAAAAAAAACACCCAACTATAGAAGCCACCACCAACGGATGCAATTTGAGCGGATTAAAATTTATTTTATAGCAGCTTACTGTCGCATTAAGGCAGCGACACACAGTAACGCCTCATAATTCTTGGGCGATAATTGTCGCATGTTCGTCTGCTGTGCCCCGCAGGACGAGAAGGTGCTTTACAGAAGAAAAAAAAATGCCACGATATAATGCACTCGCATTTAAATGCCCGGAAAATTTGCATCACACGCTTTCGCTCTTTCGCCGGCAGTGTTGCTATCTTCTTTCTTCGCGCGCTTGAATATGACAAAAAAAATTCAACACACCGCACGCGAAGCTTATTGTTCTGGGTTGCTGCTGCTGGACGCGGAAGAAGAGATATTAAGCGAAGTAAATACCGCACCCGCGGAATCTTAATGTGCGAGTTTTTTTTTGCTCTTTCAAAAAACCACACATTAAACTTAATGCTGAATTATGAACATCATAATAGAGGTTTGTTTCCTAAAGGCGGTTTAAATGCGAAAATAGTTATCGTGCGGCGGTAGGTGCGAATCGTGTGAATAGTAATAGGGCATAATGAGGACAAGCAGAGAACAGCGAATGGTCTCTTTATGTCTGGAAGATAGTGAAAGTTTTATTTATGTTACATTTCTGGAACAAGTTCGAAGCGTATTCCCTTCTGGCAGTGGATTCTTTTGCAAAACAATAATAATAACAACACATTACAATCATGGCAGCCAGTGTCAAACATTGTCAAAAATCACAGCACGTCAATGTCAATATGGATATGACAGTAGAGTTAATAAAAAATAAGTAAATAAAACAGTGCAACAATGCTTCTCTTCCGTAACAATGTATTACTGTTTTCGGAAGTTTGCAACGTCGAAAAATGGTTGTCAAAAAGTTCACGATCGGGAAGAATTTTTGCTATTCTCAGCTACAAACTTACATAGAAGCAAAGTCCTCGAATGAAGATTCTTAGGTGGTGGAATACCATAGGTATTATGGGATTCGGATCCATTTATTAATTATATTTATTCTTCCGTCTCTTTTTCCTCGTAGGACTATCGGCCGAGATTTACTACATGCGCGAAGGACAGGTGAATGAGTACGCGCTCCACTTCACCGTTCCGGTGCCCGCCGATGTCGAGGAGATTTCGTTCACCTGGCAGAGCCTTGCCGCTCGGCCCCTTCCCTACCAGATCAACATCGTTTCATCGGACCCGATCGCGTTGCCCAAACCGTCGATGAACATCTCCTGGCAGGGTGAGATACCGGAGCATGTGGAAACGTTCGCGATCGGGCTGCGCTGTAGTGGCCGTGAGTCGGCCGAGGTGGACGTAACGATCACGATCGAAGTAACTCTCGATCCAGCAACAGGCAACATGACGCAGCTGCTGTTCCGTCGGAAGAAGATCTGTCTGATGAGGTAAGTTGGTGACGGGACACTTGGGATCGTTGTGTAGAACATGTTTATCGAACGTTATTTTTCTTCTCCATCTTCAGTGAGCATCCGGATGCGAATCAACCCGATCCTTACCTGCTGGAGAACGCTTCCAACGGTCAAAATGGGCTGATAACGATCATCATCGGTGGCATTCTGGCGATTCTGTTCGTGTCCATCTTCATCATGATAGCGTACTGCGTGCGGGGTTCATTCAACAGGAAACCACACCACGCCCAGCCCATCCGTACGTCCAGCTTCCAGCGACTTCAGACACATGCTCCATCAGCTCCCTCCTCGATCGTCTCACCGCCCTCGATCGCACCGACCATCGCGACACTCTCACGCAATCGTATCTACGCGAATGCCGAACCGGAAGAACTGCAGCGTCGCATCTCCGAACTGACAGTACAAAGGTGCCGCGTACGTCTCTCAAGCCTACTACAGGAAGGCACTTTCGGTCGGGTGTACCGTGGCAGCTACAACGACAGTCAGGAGGTGCTGGTAAAAACGGTTGGTCCACATGCGTCTCAGGTTCAGGTGTCGCTGCTCCTGCATGAGGGCATGAGTCTGTACGGTGCTCAACATCCCGGCATCCTTTCGGTGCTGGGAGTATCGATCGACGACCATACGGCTCCATTCCTGCTCTACCTGGCCCCGGAAAACACGCGCAACCTGAAGATCTTCCTGCAGGAACCGGTAGCCCGCACGCTCACCACGATACAGATCGTCAAGATACAACTACAGCTCGCACAGGCATTGGGACATCTGCACAGCCACGGCGTCATCCACAAGGACATTGCGGCACGGAACTGCGTGTAAGTATCGTCCCAGCAGCCAGTATCCTCTTTTAACGTTGTTTCAATGGACTGAAACTAATCCAATCCATTTTCCAACCCGACAGAATCGATGATCAGCTGCGGGTGAAGCTGGCGGATAACTCCTTATCGCGAGATCTCTTCCCTGGCGATTACTACTGCCTCGGAGACAGCGAAAACCGGCCGATAAAGTGGCTCGCGCTCGAATCCATCCAGTACAAGCAGTTCAGCGAAGCTTCTGACACGTGGGCGTTCGGAGTGCTCATGTGGGAACTGTGCACACTCGCCCGGCAACCGTATGCGGAGGTAAGATTTACGATTTATTAACTAAGCTACCAGCTAAACCTTTACCTAAACCGTAAACGTTTCCTTTCCAGGTCGATCCATTCGAGATGGAACACTATCTCCGTGATGGCTACCGGTTATCGCAACCCATCAACTGTCCAGATGAGCTGTAAGTCAATGCATACTAGATTATGAAAAGGGCATCTAACCTAACAAACTTGCTTTCTTTCGTCACTTTTCTCAGGTTCGCAATCATGGCCTACTGCTGGACGATGCTACCGATGGAGCGGCCCTCGTTCGAGCAACTGCAGATCTGCCTGCAGGACTTCTACGCACAGCTTACACGCTACGTCTAGGGATTGCCGCGTCCCGGCCAACGGTTCTACATGTTTCCTACGCCCCGGGCACTATCGTTAAGCTTTAGATTTAGAGTGAAAAACCGATCCCCCGCACTGCCACTGCCAACTCCACTGTCCAGTTCCACGCCAAACGCAAAGGCGCTCAGCCTCGATGCGTCTCTCGCGATCGCCAAGCACAACACCCTTCCGGGGACTGGGATTTCGTGACAAAACGCGGCACCGCTGACGACCGTTGTGGGTGGTGGTCCGACTCCGGCTCTGGCCTGGAGTTCGGTGTCCACACTCGCGACTGGTGCGCCGGCCAGCGGTGCCAGAAAGGGCAAGAAAGCAGCGCTGTCGAAGGATGGACGAAAGGATCATCACCACCATCATCACCATCGTTTTCCAAACTTCCGTACGATCGGTCCAAGATGTGTGAAGCAACAGCAGCAGCTGCAGCAGCAACAAAGTGATGTTCTCGCCGGAAACGGTGGAGTTGGCGGTGGCTTGGGATCGCTCGGCTTCAGTAGTCAGAAGGTGGTGGAGGAGTCGCTCGAGGAGAGCATTGCGAGCAGCGAATCGTCGGTGCAACCGTACGTTATTCCCTGCCCTCCACGATGAGCTCCTCGGCAGCAGGCAACCATCGCGTCGTGTGAATATTTCGTGCCAAAAATAAGGAAAATTAAAGTCGAAACGCTGCGGTATAATGTGGGTATATGTGTATGTGCGTTGCAGGAGCGAGCGCTCACGCTCATTAGGCCAACAGGGACGTTGTGAAATGGTGATCCCACGGTTGAGTTGGCCGTTTGTTCGTTCGTTTGTTAGTGCTGGTAGATTTTTTATGCTTTTTTTTTTAGAAAGACGCATTTAGTCACTGAGAGACGATCGTCTCAATCGTCTCGATAGCAGCGGTAGCGTTAAGGCATCAATCATCGTGAAAAATTCATATCCACATTCCTGTGCAGAAACGGACGCGGCATGCGACAGCATGGCAGAGATAGATTATTTAAGCTGTAGAGAGTAGATCGATGGATTCATTCGCCAGCTGCCCGGTCGGTCCGTTTTGTATATAGCAAACACCATTCATTCGTAGTAAGATACACGGTACATACAATGTAAGAACCAGAGATAGAACCGAACGTGCGGTAGAATGATGGAGGAAGTTATTTATTTTTGCTAGATAGTCGCAAAACATCTTTTTTATACACGAAAATGTCAATGATTAACAACAGCGATGCGCTCGAATTTTCAACACCAATCGAATAATTGCTAAAAATGAGGACAATTATGCAGGAATGAACAAAAAGGGTGGCACCGTATCGTGCGCTTGTTTTTTTTAGAAGCGCATTTCGATTAAATTACAATTTGATGTTACGATATGTAAGGCTAACTTTAGCCTTTGTATCAGTGTATTCTAAACGACCGATATCTTCTCTCCTTTCCTGTTTCGATTGTTTTTTTTTTTATTATCACCACGAAACGTATTCCCGAACCCACTAGGTTCCTTCCCATTCGGTTCAGTTGATCATAATAATCGCTCGACGTATCATAAAACTGTTATAGGAACTGTCTAGCAACTACTCCCTGTATAATAAAGGAAGTACACTATAATGAAATATTTCTGTATAAATGTTTAATGGTATTTGTCATCCGAAATTATTGGTAAGTAAATCTTAATTTATAAATTCGTTGTCTCCAAACTGCTGTATGATACGATCTGCATGCTTTGGAGTGGATGTAACGATTCTCCTAAATGTATGCAAATGATATTTGATACAGCACGAAAGTATGCAATCTGTTAGACACACACGTAGGTGTGTCACATGATTATTTAGTTTTTTCTGCAATATTTCAAACAGACCGTACTCGTATTGCGAGATAGCGTGGCAGCTACTGTGATTGATATCCACTGTGATGTGGTCATAGTAAGATAAAAAAAATCTGTTATATACCAATTTAAACGCTGTATAAATATGCAATATTTTTTCATTTGTATACATTGCTTGCTCCTTGTACATATTTCTTAATACGCTAATAGAATTTATAAGACAATAAAAATATATTTAGCTCCACTAATTGCCATTAAAGATGACCGCAATAAAATCCTCTATCCTGCCTTCAGTACACAAAAGAAAACAAAACGAATCCAAATTAGCTCATCGCGAAAAGCGATTTTGTTTTTCTTTTTCTCCATCGTTTGATAGCTATCTGCCGATGGAGGCCCTTAACACCTACTTCAGCAAGGAAGAGTACGTGGAAACCGCTTCCGGCAACAAGGTCAGCCGGCAGACGGTTCTGTGCGGTTCGCAAAACATCGTCCTGCACGGTAAGGTAATCGTGCAGAGTGGAGCCATCATCCGCGGTGATCTGGCGGCTGTACGAACCGGACGGTACTGCATTATTTCGAAAGGCTCCGTCGTTCGGCCTCCGTACAAACAATTCAGCAAGGGTGTGGCCTTCTTCCCGCTGCAGATTGGAGATCATGTGTTCATCGGCGAAGGAGCCGTCGTTTCTGCTGCCTCGATTGGATCATATGTTTACATAGGCAAAAATGCTGTGATAGTACGTGTGGACGTATTTGGTTGTTGCTTGGTGGAACTATTTTAAAGCATGATATGGTATATCCTTCGTAGGGACGTCGTTGCATTCTGAAGGACAATTGCATCATCGAGGATGGGGCTGTCGTACCGCCGGAAACGACTGTTGCCAGCTACATGCGCTACACTGCCGACGGTAGGATCGAAGGCGGCCAAGGCAATCCCGACTTTGTGCCACACGCGATGCTGGATCTGATGATTGAGTTCACAAAAACGTACTACGACCACTTCGTTCCAGCGCCTAACTGACGGCACCGTGAGCTCTCGCGTCCTCATAGAGTTCCGCGAGTGCAGTGAAGGCCCCTTTACTCACTACCGTTTTCGCAACATTTTTCTTTTTGTTTCTATCATCGTACACTCACTAACATAAGCATATGACAATGTATTTATTCCGAAGGCGCAACTAATATACGGTGTATCGTTAAGTGAAAATATTTATTGATCAATATAGTTAACCCAATCGTTTCCGAAATGAAATAAAAAATCGGAACAGCTCATATATGCGACGTGTTTCACCGACCAGGTCAGGTGCGCAGACTTAACCTAACCTCCGGCCATCATGGTACTTGTGAGAAGAGGCAGTGAGTTAAGATTGAATGCACACCGGTGGGCCAATCGAAGCCACAATCACTTCTTTCCCGACTTCTTAATACCGCCCTGAAGCAGCGGTCCACCTTTGGATGCTTTCTGTTTCGCAGCATCCAACGCCTTCTGCTGTTCCTTTTGTTTCTGCTTGAACGCCACATCGTCGTCGTCTAGTTCCGCCTGGTCTTTTTTCGGCGCCTTTAGAGGCTTCTTTTTACCACCTTCGCGTCCGCTCATGTCTGGAATAACGAATTATGAAATTAACATTCGCTCAACCCAGGATTCCGCTGGAAATTTACCTGATTTCTTCAAAGAATGCTGGTCGGGAAAGAAATGCCTGAAAATGCGTCGCCTGCTTACAGTTTTGACATATCTCGCCTTGCTTGACGTTGACAGTTGATGTCTCGCCTTGACAGTGTTCAACCGGTTCGGAATGTATGATAGACAGTGCGGCAAGGAAATTTGAAATATATATTTCAAGACGTCACCAATATTGTCAGTTTAAACAATTAGTACATTAATAAAAACTACATTCGAAATTATTACATAAGAAAAACAACATCATACCCAATACAGCTAAATACACACAAGAACACCTTTCTTTGTTCATCTAGCTGTTTTAGACCACATTCTTTATTTTCGTCATTGGCTGGATCGATGATTCAAGTAACACGGCGACGCTCGGGGTCATGCTGATCTCAGTTAGTACTGCTCCAACTATTGGCCAGATGCGTTTTGTTCTTAACTAACATCTTTCGTATCTGCCCTGCTTGCAGCGAAAATTGCCAGCACAAACGAACGTTTAATTTTGCCTATTTTAAACTTCCGTTTCGTAAATCCCTAGCTGCTAGTCGCACAGATGGCAGGAAACGGTTGGACAGTTGGTACTGAAGGATGTGAACCGAGCGATGAAAGACATTAAAGCTACATAATATAAGTGATTCATATTTGCACCGGCGGCCACCAGCCGCAGGTTCTGTTTTTTATCGATGCCCGAAATGATGCATGACTGGGCGCGTATGGTTACGGGGTATACAGCGAAAAATGTGTCCCCAGCATCAATGTTTTGGGAGTAAGGGAGAGGGGGAGGAGGGGTTAAAAATGAAGATTTCGTTTATTTTTAAATTTCTAAATCCCTTCAAGGCAGTCTTCAGAGACGTATATGTATCGTATAAAATCATAATGCCAGCAATTTAACTACCGTGGACAGGAGGTTTCGTATGAAGCGGGACACCTGTACGCTTGTGTTTGCACAATAAACACCAATTTGCACACAGAAAGAAAGTTGAAACAATACGAAAGCCTACGGCATTATCACCAGCAGCACATTGGATGCTCGTGAATCAAACCAGATGCTTAAAACAGAGTAACGAAACAGATACAACAGATACATGGGAGTATTTCCACAAAGTTAAAATAACAAACTATATTACCAGCTCCCCCACACAAATAACTCGGAGTCAGTGAGAGGGCGGCCTACTCGCAGAGGTAGGCACAATTTTAAGCGTGCTTTTCTGCTGCTTCATTCATCCCGTACTCAACAACCGTTTGTTGATCTACAATCCTCAGCTTCCCCTAACTCACAATCTGAATGTATGAGTGTGCGGCACGCGCAATTTACAATTCGACATATTCAGAAATCACATAGTGGTTGCTCTGTGTCCCTACTACTACTAGAAGCTGTTAAATTTCTCTTTATCTTCTTTTTCATCTATTCCTAACCGCGCTCTCGCTTTTTATACACAATATGCATCAAACACAAATAAGAATTTGCAAAAAAAAAATTCAGCTAAAATATCAAAACACAATTCGAACCTATACTCAATCGACCAAACAGGAAAGCACACCTTTTCCCGATGATCGTTCCATCTGCCTAGAGCACATATCCTTTAATTAGCTGCTGCCGATGCTGGCATTGTTCCGTTTGTATCCTGTCTTCTGTTGCTCGGGTAGACTCGTTCTTCTGGCTTGGGACGTAACATAACAATTTACTGCAAACACACACACATACTACCAGCAGCAGCACACACACACACACACACACACACACACACGCACATGCCCAGTACTCATCACTAAAAAGACAGCGTGGTGGTATGCAAAAAAATCATGTTTGAGTTAGGGAAAGTCATCCTTCCTACAATTGTTGCAGCTGCTACGGCATTCGTGCCTCGTTATGCCTACCACTATATTGTTATGAGTTATCCAAGAAAACTGCCTTCCGACCCCCATCGCCTGTTACGGTGGAGCGTGGAGTGACTTCGTTTTGCTAAACACTATTTGTTTTACACATATCCAAAAAAAAACAGTCACTTCCTTCCAAATGCAACGGAGACGAAGAGCAGAGCGGGGAGCGGGGTGGTGGTTACCAACCATCTTTCAATCAGCGATTTTTTCATCATCCATCATTTACGTACGGCTCAGTTTTGGGGATAGTTTTGATATTGAAAATATGAGTTTTAGATAACTATACTACCGATTAAAATTATCACTGATCAAGCCAGATAGCTGTAGGTATCCTTTTGTCCTTCTTGGCGTTCCAGATATTCCTTCTCTATCAGAATATCGATACATTTCTGCCGAAAGGAAGATAAAAAAGAAAAAAAAAAAGTGTGGTTAAAAATGATTTCCCAAGGGAACAAGCAAGCAAAAAAAAAAAATAAAAACCACGCGCGCATACCTTTATCACTTGAATTTTGGGCTTAAATCGGGTGGACAGTTGATTCAGGACTTCGTTCACGAGCTGCGTGTGGTTGAGCATCTTTCGCATCTTCATGATCCGCACGATTGCCGCCTGGATGAGTATCTTGCGATCCTCCTCGATGTTTTTGTGGGTCGCCTCCTGCTCTACCTTCAGTTCCGATTTCAACGGGAAGTTGATGTTGATACGAAGCTTACGGCTGCGAATGTGACAAAAAGCGTAGGTAGTGGTAAATCATCGTGTCGATTCGTTTGCACAAAGCCCGGTTTTAGCACTCACTTCTTGAAGTCTTTATTTAGCTCGATAGTAGAGTCTGGATGTAGCTTCCCTTCGCCTTCGTAGCAGTTCAGCAGTTTCGTTTTCAGCAAGATTGGAAGCACTTGTATAAGATTTTCATTGTTGATACCTTGAAGAGAGAGAGAGAGAGAGAGAGAGAGAGAGAGAGAGAAATGGGAAAAATTATTATGCTAGCTACATTCGATACGACGAGATGAGAGAAGACCACAATAGTTTACCAGTGTTTTCTCCCAACTGCTTAATGCTCCATGCCGTTTCCTCGTTAAACTGCAACAACACCGCCATTTGGAAGGTACTAGCCTGGTGTTACACAAAAAACGATAGCGCAAAAACATTTTTCTTTATCTAAAACTCAACACAGGGCCCCATGCCCAACCAACCAACCTGTAGTGTGTAGCGCATTCGGAAACAGTTCGTTATGAGCTCGCCGCGGCACATATTGTACAACCAGTTTAGCTTGCGTCCGGAATGTTGCTTGGCATAAAAGTTGTTGAATCGATGGACCGATTGTTCCAGCTGCCAAAAGCAACAATAACAACAACAAGAAACAGATTAATATGCAGCACCACACCACCTAACTCGTACGTACCTCGAAGGGCAAAGAAAAGGTGAAACCCTGGCCGAATGGCCACGAGCCGCTCGAAAGCACCAGAATGCTGAAATCTATCTCGTTCAGGCCCGAGCTTCGCGTTTCGCGCAGCTTGTCGTGATGCTTCTTGTACTGATCGTTCAGATCCTTCGAGACGCCAATGTCCTGGAACATGCGCTGCAGCTTGCTCGTGTACTCGAATCCGCAGGCCTGCTTGAGCTTGGAAATCATTGACGCTTCCGCGTCGTCGCTGGCCGACATGTGCTGGCAGAGTCGTTTCGCCAGCATCTTGCTGTAAAACTTCTGGAACACGTCCTTGTCTTCGATGTACTTGAACACAACCATCTGGGTGGTAGAGGGCGGACAGGGACAGAGAGAGGTCGTAAGGCAAGCCAATAGAAACACATACACACACACACACAAACAAACGTACCACTTGATTGAGCGTGTCCTCCAGCTCGGCTTCTTCCGGATTTTTGCTCGACTTTTTCAACAGCAAATCACAATACTTCGCCAACAGTTCCGGGCTCTTGCTAGCGCTTCTGCTCAGCTCGGTGACGGCGTTTGTGTTGATGAACTTACCGCACGCCTTGTCGAGTGCTGCCACGAAGCCGCTGTCGTTGTTGAAAGCGGTAAGTACCAGTGCATTGTATTTCTTGTGCACCTCTAGGATGGTTTGGACGTAAATTTTGGGATCCTGGAAAGATGCACGGATGTTCAGTAGATACGTAAGTATTCTGCTGTGAGTTCACCGTGTGTGCCGTGTTCTGCGTACTTACATTTACAGCCGAGTCGCCGCACTTCTCTATTGCCGCCAGTCCCTGGTTATGGATGTGTGTTTCTAAGATTTCTTTCAGCTCAAACAGACCGGCCTTGATGCGTGCCACCAGCGAGTACATTCGTCCGAGGTCCGGGTTTTTGTCCGAGTTCAGCAAATTCTGGAACTCGGTCCGGAACTGATCGAGGTGATTGTGAATCAACACCCGTTCGCACTTTTCCGCCAGCCGATCGAGAGTGCTCTCGTGCAGATACACCTGAACGCGCTTCTGTTCCTCGTTCAAGCGTAACTCGACCCGCTTCATGTACTCGGTGACCGGATTCTCGCGCAAGAATTCTGCACTCTCTCGCGTATAGAAACTACAAACGTAAGAAACACCCCGATTAGCTCCCTCATCGCGACAACGACGATACGATTTCCTTACCGCTCGGTGTCCTCGAGGAAAATGTTCTCGAAGCTCTCCTTGTACACGGATAGGTTCTGGCCCTTCGCATGCGGATCATCCTCATTGAGACCGAGCTCCACGTAGCAGTTAATCACGCCGGACACGAGGCGTGAATTGATCGTCTCACCGTTACGTTCGCGTTCGATCAGCTTTAGCACGGCGTTCGTCACCTGCTTGTTCAGATGCTTGAACAGATTGCCCCGCCAGGTGACCAGCGCGAGCTGGTAGATCTCGTACACGTCCTTCCGGCCTTCCTCGCACTCACGCTTCACCCAGTGCCGGTTCAGGTAGGCACAGACGCCGTTCAACACCTTGCTCGAGAACTGATATTCCTCCCAGCGCTTGGTGTAGAAGCTGAGCACTTCTTCATCCATCAGATCTATCCCATTCTGGTGCAACCGGACGAGGTAGCTCTCGAGAAACTCCTTCAGCCGCTTGTACAGCTCCTGCCCGACCAGCTGGGCACCACCCGGTGCAGCGCTAATGCCCTTTTTCGACACCTTCGTCGAGCCCGTACGGTTGTTGGGCTGCTGGTGGACACTTGTGCAGTAGTTGTAGACATGTCTAAAATATAAAATTTAATTCACAGCATTACTAATGTATCCAGATAGCTGTTCGAGTCGAACTTATTTTATTTATCGTCAATTTTAGATCATATTGTAGAAATCAAACAAGGCGCAACAACATTGTGCTGCGATTATCAGTTCTCATTGTCTCTGCTAAGAGCTGCTAAACGCTGCGTACCCATCACGGAAGCTTTGTTCCGGAGTGGAGTACTTGAAATGGTATGAATTTAATCACACAACTAACGACGTATATCAGCTATATTTGAGCACTGCTAACCCAGGTGGCTCGTCCGACGCGCTCTCGTCATCGTTACGATGGTAAATTCCGATCAGGAAAATAGAAACTTTAAAAATAGATCACCACATCTACCGAAACAGCATGCAGCAGTAACAGCAGTAGCACTGATATATAGAAAACCGAAATTCTCTTTCATCGTTTGTTTAAAGCACATCTCTATATGCAGATAGCCCAGCCCATCGCCGCGTCGAACGGAACGGAAACCATTAGCAACGTACGAGCATGTAACCACTATCGGCAAGACAAATGACAAAACATTTCAAATATTAAATTCTCACTCTTGTTACTTTTGGGTGATACGACTAAATTTTCATATGATAACGTACATATCGAGGTGTTTAAGTGAACATTTCTACAGCTACGTGGAGGAACACAACCTGGCATTGGGACACGTGGGTTACTGCGCACTTTTTTTTGCACATCACACAAAGCACAACGCATGCCAAAAAAAACCAATGGGACGACGAAACCGCAACCGTCTTACCTTCCGCATTGGTAATCTCGTTACGAACTTGTTTTTATTGCTGTTTTTAGTTACAAGCACAGTCACACACATAAGCAGGCGATGACAAACAAAAGTATACTGCACAACGTACACACATACACACACACACACACGGACAGAAAACATGCATATGTACATACAGTCACCATCAACAGCATGTTTCTTGTGAGGGATTACTACTTTTGAACTTTTTTAATGCTCGTTCACGACCTACCAGACGACTTCGCACGCTCTCCTTCCTGTGTAGGTAACATTCGAACAATCTCACGAGAGGTCAAGGAAACGCACACACGCAATAGCAACAGCAGCAGGAACAAACGATGCTTGAACCAGTATTCGCACCAAAACAACACGCGTTCCACTGTACACTCTAGTCCAGCAATAGCAGACGCAAACAGTTTATTCAGCAAACATTTAGCACACCACATAGAACGATAATATTCACAACATTCACTTCCGGTCGGGGTTAGCGAACGGGATCGTGAATGATAAATCCCGTACGATTCTGCACTGCTCAGTTCCGGTTTTGTTGTTTTGTTGTTATTTTTACAACTTTTGTACTTACGTGTAAAGTTCCATGTACCGTGCGATGCCGAGACTGTGTTCCCTCTTGTACACCTGCTTGATGCCTCCTTCTAGATCGGTCCATATCTTCAGCACGTAACCAGACAGGAAAAGGAGATGAATGTTTTCGTTCACAATTAGCAAACAGTACCGCAACGCAGACACGTGCCGTGCAGATAGAGGAACAAAAATGGATATGTTTTTAAAAATTTTAACTGCTTATAATTATTATATGCTTACTTACCTCTTCGAGATTGATGTTCTTAAGCCCTGTAGCCCCATGGGAGTTTAGTTTAGACATTGGAGTGGAGTCCTGCAGTGTTTTTCTTTTGTTTCCACTACTGCGTCGTGTTTTTCTGCTCTGATTACTGTTATACAAATATTACTGCAGCCTCCTTCGCTCTTCTTAGTTAACACAAGTCAAGTGCCCACGATAACAGATCCAGTTCAGGTGCGTTGTCGTCAGCATCCATAGGGCGTTTGCATGATATCACAAAACAATTGAAAAAAAATAAAAAGATTAACCCACTGGGAATTGTGCACGGTCAAGACGACGAAATCTTATCTTCAATTTTCTTGTTTCGTCAGAGCGAACGCATGAGCGGAGTTATTTTTCGCGAGCCTCACAACAATTCTCTTTTGTTTGGCGCTTCTCACATTATTCCCCTGTCCAGCCCCAGTCCGCGAACGAGTCGTGGCTTTCGCGACTTACATCAGCCCTGTTCGCAAGCGCACGATTTCAACACAATTTCACAGTCACAGCAGGCTCCTCTTCCTACTCCGTGCAAGGGTAGCTGTTTTGTTCACCACCCAATAATCCACCGTGCGCATAGAAACATTATTTGTAGCGTACCAAACACCCTAGATGAGTTGATCTGGGCTCCAATATTTTGTGCGTTGTTTGCCCACCGTAGCCCTTGGATGGTTGGTCGCCTTGCAAACACAATGGGAAACGCGCAGCAGCGGGGGAAGGGGATAGCGAGAGAAAATGATCCATGTCCTCCTTACCCGTTTCGTCGAAATTATCCGTTTCGTTGACTGGCAAGATGCGTTCTCGCGTTCGCCCGTTGGTGATTCGGGCTGGGAGATGAAGTTCGCTACCGTAGGGCACCAGCTAAAACACAAAAACTTTAAAGAAAGAAACGATTCGAGGCGAAAAATGACTTTCACTTCGAGCTTCACTTTGATGAGAAAATCTTAACTTTTTCACGCTTTTTTTTCAATATGGCCGCTTGACAGATCCCTTTGCAGCAAAAAAAAAACAACGACTGTCAAAACGGGAATTCAAATTCCCAAGCAAGTATACAAGCAATACGAACGAGTCTACTTTCGGATACTTTTTCGAATGATGAAATGTTTACAAAAAAGTGTACGACTTTTAAAAAAGTAAATTCGAATGCGCTCACGATCCACAAAGAACAAAATAAAAGGGAGTGTCCATGAAACAATGCGTCCGTTTGTGTCGTATCCGTTCTTACAAGATCTTTTCATTCTCACTCATGTCTCCCTACAATAGTTGTCTATGCTTTAACAGAAGGCAGACATCTTGTCCCACTATTCGTTCATATGCAAACCGTAGT
>JXWZ01007783.1:0-11779 GCA_000956215.1 Anopheles farauti No. 4 | reverse complement strand
AGGTAGGAATTCCTCCACGCAAGCGAGGCGCGAGCGATACGTAAAGTTACCGGGAATATACGCAAGCAACATACCAAAATCACACCATGAATCATAATATTGCCGCAGTCGCATTTTTCGTTTTCGCCACTCGCCGAAACCACACGAAAGACAGCACGAAAACAGGGTGAAAAAATGCGGCAAAGCGCGTGAGCCGCGCGCGCCCGCGTAATATAAGAAGGAAGCAGCAGCGGCAGCGAAAGACACAAACATAGTAAAGTGTAGTGGGATTATCGTGTGTTGTGTGTGTGTTGCATTATGATTCGCCGCACGTATAAGGGTGGCCTTTGCTGTAAGGCTGCATGCCAGGCATCGAGCCCATGTCCACATGCACACGGAAGCATCCAAGGAGGTGCCAGCCGCGCAACAAACAACGTGTCGCAGAACACCGTGCGCACGTAAATGTGTGTAAATCACATCGCGAGAGGGATGGGGGGCGGGAGGCGAGGGGTCAGGACAAAGAAAGGAATAGATGTGTTTGTGCTTTTTATCGCAACCGCGACGTCGTTTCGGTTTAATAAGCGACCAAATATGCTCGCGGTCGCCGGTCCGACACCGAATGAAGTGACGGGGATCCGTCGTGCGCTCGCTCGCTCGCTTATGTGCGACTTATTAGCTCAGGTGTATTGTGACACAGACATGCGCCCGTGTTTGCAGCGCCGCCGGGACGGTTGTAAATTTACGACACCGTGCTCCGGCGTGACGGAAAGTTATCAAAACGCGTTTGCGGCTGGTGCCACCAGTGTTGTCTTTGCTAGGCCCATGTAGCGTCGTTCACATCGATAGATAACGATAAGACAGATCGACCACACACTCGAGAACGGCGGTAATTGATGCACACCGCGACGACCGATTAGGCGAGCGCAATAGGTTCGAACCCGATGATAAATGGTCCGTCCAGGTATCCGCTCAGCCACACGAAAAAGCCCGGCTGTGTAGTCATCTTCGCTTGTTGTTTGAGTGTTTGGTAAATTCCCATTTTTTCCTCTTTCTCGCCTCTTTGCTGAAGAA
This sequence comes from Anopheles farauti No. 4, assembly GCA_000956215.1. NCBI lineage: Eukaryota > Metazoa > Arthropoda > Insecta > Diptera > Culicidae > Anopheles > Anopheles farauti No. 4. The sequence continues at coordinate 10,729 of JXWZ01007783.1, read as the reverse complement.
CCGATTCTTGAGTACACATTGGTTTGTGTGCGAACAGACATCCGGAAGGCCGGTGGGCCTGCAGGGCTACAACGAGCAAACGAAGCACAAATGCTTTAATATCATTGTTTGATCACCACCACCTCCGCGCGTTGATTCATGCTGGGTGCTGTTTTCTTTTCGCCGACCATGGCTGCAATCAAAATGAATAAGCAAATAAACTTTAAAGCTTTGTCTTAGCTTAACTTCAAAAAAAAAAGGTGGATACACTCATCCACCAGGGCAGCGGGAGGGTATTCGTCACCTCTGCATCCTGAACCTCCTTTCTTCGAGGGGCGATAAGATATACAAATAGCGAGCGGTTTTATGGCAGCTTGCACATGAGACGGGGTTTCGCAACGGAGCAATTGAACGACCTCATCCGGTACGCTTCACCGGCGACGTAATAATAATCACGTAAAAAAATCTGGACCGGATTAGTTATTGCATATTTCTATACACTCACGAGTATGTTATTTTCACTAATTAGTAATTTAGTTTTTTTTTTTTTTCAAAATATTTCTAACGGATCTACGGCGATTTATATAGCATATTTTACTTTTTCTCCCACCATTTGCTGTTTGAGTCTTAAAATAAAGTTATGTCCTAGAAATTGCAATTCCTTTCACCACTGCAATAAAGAAAGATATGATATAAAAAAATTAGTTCAAACCCCCCTTTTAAGATCTTCTAATCGAGTCTCGTGTTTAAAAAGTCGTACACAGGTCAGTGTACATATTAAGTTGTTTTATCTGGCAATTGAGGTTATGTATTAAATTATGGTAGGGCATGAATCTTCGTTTAATCATAAATCCTTCCCTTCTGTGCTCACCAAAAAGGAAAACAAATTTTAGTTTTCTGCAGAACGCTCCGCTTCATTCGCTTAAGCATGCACTAAACCGCTGAACTTTCTAACGCTAAAGCTTTGCTTATGCAATCACATACCTCTTTCTCTCTTGTCAACAATATTTTGTTTGTTAAAGGTTTTTGGTTAAGAAAATTCTCGTTTTTTACTCGTTCTCTGGCAACAACCCAATGATCGACATTGAGTCGAAAAGAGAAATCTTTTAGAAATAAAAAAGTTTAAATATGTTCATGAAGTATGTAATATTTTCATGTTTCATGTGTCTTGCACTTAAATGCTTTTTGAAAAATAATATGCGCCACAAACATGTGCGCGTATTGACAATCAAGACGACGAAAAATAAACATGACGATTGCGGGTTACAAAAAACAACAATCGTTTTCGTTGTTGAAAAAAACCTCTCTTATTCCAAACGCTACGAAGCCAACCATCATACGGCGCACCAGAAAAGAAAAGGTCAAAAGCGTTGGAAGTCAACTGGAAGGGATCGCCGAATGGATTACGCAACGCAGCGGGAGATCTCATGATCAGACTTGCGCAGCTGAACAGTGAACGCACCTAAATCGGGTTGTCGTCAACGTTGTCGTGGAGCGTTCCATCAGATTATTTAGTCTCCAGTTCGATTTTTTACCCAAAGCGACATTATCAATGTGTTCGATTTTTTTCCTTTTTTTATGATAGTAGTATCGTAAATTTCAAATAGAAAATTGCATTTCGAATGTTGGAAATGTTATCGATTTTACCATGTAAATTAAAACATCTTAAACAAATTAACAGTCATATCAACGCTTATCTCGAGAACTTTCATTCCCAAAGCGTGGGGAGCCAGATTATTTGTCAAATGGTGCTGTTTTGTCTCTCGTGTTTACCTTAATGATCAGTTCTATTTCGGGCACCGAGCCATTTCTGCTGGCTCCATTATCTTGGCCTTCGTCCGACATGGCGCTGGCGCGGTTATTGTTGGCTGCTGCTGTTGTCGTTGTATGTTGGCAGTGCTTGTTGCTGCTGTTGTTTTTGTTGCTGTTATGTTTGTTGTTTTGTTCAACTGTGTTTTTTTTTGTAGTGTGTTTTATGTACTGCTTCAAAAAAACTTTCGCGCGCGCTCGCACGCTTGTGAGAGCACGGGCTTGCGGGGCGGGCTGAGGCTGAACGGAGAATGTTTGATAAAATTAGATGTTGATTGATTGAAGTGTGCTTTAAATACGCTGAGTAGTGCTGGAGCGGCTGGGCGTGAAGATGGGAGGGGGGCCTGGCGGGCGGTTGGTTGATGTTGTTTTCCACCACTTTCTCTTTAAAAAAAAACAAAACAAAAAAAACGATAGTTTTTCGCTTTCACCGTGCCGGATCGAATGGAGCCTTATGGGGGATGCTTTTTGGGGGACAACACAGGGCCGGAGGGCCGCAACGAATGGTTTCGGCGATCATTTTTTTGAGGATGGGTAAGGCGGAGGAGAGAAGAGGAGGTGATTTTAGCATGGAGCACCGCTTTTTATTACTACTCCATGGCGATAAATATATCGAAATATATACATATATATATATATATATTTATATATATATGTGTGTATAAGTAAATAATTAGGGGAGAGAGAGAGAGAGAGAAACGACAAAGGCAAAACGCAAATCACAGATGGTGATGCCGGTTGATTATGAGAAAAATTCGGACAAAATTCACTCAACACACACGCACGGTCCAAGTCAGGACCCCGAATAGCGGCATTGACCGATACAACCGCACCGCCGAGCCCGGCCCACCCGCCTTTTGTTGCAAAACAATCCTTCGGATTTCCAGTTCAACGAGCCCAAAAATGCACTTCAAAGCCCGCTGCAAAACAGACACATACACAAACACACGCGCGCGTACTTTCCGCTTGCGTGATCAATTTCTTCACTTCACACACACACACACATACGAAGAAGGCTGCTGCTGTTGCTCCTGCAGGCACCCCAAAAGGAGCGTTCGGAGCAAATTGGAGAGGGGAAGAGGAATAGCCCACTGCATGGGTCGCAAATGTAATTCTGCTAATTTTTGAGTGTCCGAGTGAGGCGAGCGTTTGGAATTTCACTATGGCCGCTCGCCGTCCGGTCGTGCCCGAAACGAGCCACCGTCAGACGCATACAATCACACACTCGGTCTGGAATAATTGGGGAGGGGAATTTTTTCTACCGAAATACACGTCCAGACGCTACCGATCACTACGACAAAGGGAAAGGAGGGAATCTTTAAAGAAATAAAACAATAGAATCTGGAGTCTTGTAGCAGACGGACCCAGTTGCACAAATTCCAGCGCACACAAACTACCGAAAAAAACTCAAAATTGCAACACATACACAAACACGCACGCACTGGACACAGAGGTTGGCTGGACAGGCAGACTGTGGCAGGAGCGAACGTGTTTTCGACAAAACTCTTCGACCTTTTGTGTTTCAAGTACCGTACGCAATTAAATAGAAGCTGTGGGGCCGCAAAGCGATCCAGCGCGATGGTGGCGGCTTGCTGGGTGTCTCTGGGCGCTCTGTTTCCAAAAGCGTGTATGTGTGTTTGGAACGGCGGCGTTCGGCGAAACTCGGTGCTCGGTACCGATGTGCGATGGAAGTGAGACGGAGAAGGAGCGAGTGAGAACAAAAGCGATCGAGGTGTGGTGGTGGCGATCCTTTCCCTTTTTACGTGCGTTTACTCCCTCTAGTTCTCTCTCTGTCATACGGACGCATCGTTTAGTTCTCTGTCTCCCTCACGCCTATAATAAACGGGTGTGAGAGGGAAACTCGTTGTGCAACTGACAGTTCCGGAACCTTCTGAACAAACACACCAAACGAACAGAATGAAACCGCACACGACGAGTACGAGCGAGAGCGAAAAACCTCGCCATAAACTGACAGCCTTCAGTGTGAACAACCTCCACGCAAGGGTCTGCTATAAACGCACCGCAAAGGTGACGGCACATGGTGCACGGTGGGCTCGTTTCCAGCGTCCGCTTCAGGCTGTTGTTATGATTTGTTTATGTTTTCTGCGAAACGTCATAGGCGCTCTAAATCAAACGAGTACAAAACGGCCCGTCTGCCGGTAAGGGTTGTTAACCGTCGTACGTGGTAAGTTCTTCACACTGCATTGGGTTTAGTACCTTTCTAAGCTTTTACATTTTAGGATTTACAGCGTGAAGTGTTTCTGAGTAAAAAGGGTTTCGGACACAAAGACGGTAGATAGGATACCCGTCGGCGTTGGTGTGGCGCACTGTCCTTAAGTGAAGCACCTGCACTTTAAACACCGGGAAACTTTCATTGCGAATCCGAGAGGTAGGCACAAATATGTAGATATACATATAGTTAGAATATGTAGTTTATACTTTATACGCACGTTGCACAACAGCTTATATTCATAGGTAGCAATCTGAACTTATATGTTTTGTTTACAGATCAAGAAGATTTGATAGAGCTCGAATTGCAAACTAGTAAACAAAGCAACCTGGACGGGTGCTAGTGGATTTAATCTATAATGTCAACAGACATGCTTTTTGTAAAAAAAAAAAAACATTATGATAGGAATCATATATGTTTAAATTTATTGTTGATGCCGGCTGTTAGATAATCTTTACCGGAACATCAGCGCGGATGTGACTTGCGTGAATGCTGCATTAGCGCTTTCCCAAAGCTATAGTAATCAGCTTTGCCTTACACTTACCTGAGTTGACTAATTTTAAAAGGTCCAACATTATACAATGATTACCTGACAATGGGTATTCTTTCTCATATTTCTGACTGTCTCATACAAATTGTATGGAAACTTCCTATGTATGTCACACTTTCCGCTATCTGAAAATCACACGTATCTCGGAACTTTGCTTTTGCATGTACAAAATTTGTTTTTTTTTTATTCAAAATATCAATAGTTCTGTTAGCATCATCGCATCTAAATAACACAATCATCATTTGTCCGATAGGCTACTATAGAATCCATTCTTTCTCTGGTTTTATCTTATTGGTTTTCTGCTTGGTTTTATCCTGTCGTTTATCGTGTGTTGCATAAACTCAACTTGCTAGCTTGTTTACTTGCATTTCAAACTACGGTAATTTGCAAGATTTGCGCTTTGTAAACCTGTCAAAAATATGCGCCTTGTCTGTGCTGTATTTGTTCTACCTAGAAGTGTCCGTTGACTCAAGCAGGCCAGATCGGTGAGATCAGCCGCGCCCGGGAGAGCCAAACCAAATAAACGCTATCAAATAAACTTTCCGTTTTAGACACCGTGGTTTACGCACTTGCTGCGCTGCTTACCGATCCGGGTAAGTGACTAGTTTAGGAGCAGGCTGCGGTTTTTGTTTGGTACCTGTTGTTTAGCAGGGAATTTTAAGTTTGACATGTTTAGTTTAGTTCAATAAATTGTTCGTCAGTAATCAGTTTATATTCGGCTTGTTTAAATGCATTTTTCAATTTGATGCGTTTGGTTTTGCTTGTTATACACATTAATTCGTCCGCTCCGTCATTGATTAGGATTCGTAAATTTAGAATATATTACCCTTGCTATCCATTCATCTAATATTCGAATTATGTTCTTTTGGTTTGTCCTTTTTCAATTACGCTACAACAATTCTTTTGTTACTCTAAATTACTTTAGCAGTACCCCCTGCGTAATTCGCGTTTCCCTTCCCTCAAACTTCTTCTTCATTGGATCTTTTTTTGTTTAAGTTTTCCTCTTTACTTCGTTCTATAAACTCAATTCTCAATAGAATTCATTAATAGTATCGCGCCCGTCGCCGGGCATAAACGCAACCCTTACCGGTCATGCACATCACGTTCTCTCCGCGTTGTGTATAGTAAAATTGACATTCACAAATCGAGATTCTTCAACGAGTTCTTTTCCTGCTCTTTAAACATATAATATATCGATCACTACTATTCGACTAGCGTTTTTGTTTTTTTAGTGAACACCTAAGCAATGAGATACAATGACGTTGGGAGTAATCTTATGGTAGTTTTTTCTCTAGGAGCAAAGAGTGTTGTGTCTTAAATCATAAAATTGTTTTCGCGCGGATTCAGTCCCGTCGGCAACACATACTGTTGGTTTCACATCTGGTAATCCTCTTAATTCAGCTGATTTTTGTTCGTACCGATTCGCGTTCCATGGCAAACTATCTTATCAGATAGTGAACTCACTTGCACTCGCCCAGCACTATAAATCGAATTATGCCATAACTCTTTTAGGAGTCGTTCTAATCTTACTTACTCTAAATGAGTAACTGGTGGCTTCATGGATTCGGATTGCAGAGAGTAAGTGAGTTGAGATTGTGAGGAGAGTGACAATCGAGGGAATAAAGTGGGAATCAATGCATAAAGCATATAAAAAACTCAAAATCTTCAACTCACTCACTCATTCCCTGCGAGGCGAATTCGTGCGACTTCTCGTAGTTCTCTTACATGCCTCATTGGAACTTCGAGTCCCTGCGGTGACCAGCAGCTCACTCAGTACGTCGAATTAAAACGATCCCTAAAACAGCCGTACAACTCTCCATGGCGAGGGGAGTCCGTTCGCTAGACTTTTGCCGCACGAGGGTGCATTGGAATATCATCAAAATGAAACGGTCCGAACTGTGCGGCGCGCAACCTCCCGCTGGGAACGGAATATCTCTGTCACGAGCAGCCATCTGAGGCCTTTGGCACACGGGTATCGGTCCCACTGTGTTGGTCCGTTGAGCAAATGTCACTGGAATGGGAAGAGGGCGCGCGCAGTCGATAAACGGCAAAAAGGAAAACTAAAACAGGAAACCAAGGGCTTGGGAACGCAAATCCGCATGCAGTAGTAACTCAGCGTCGTGCCGTGGGTGGAAAGTCAGCCGTGAGGAGGTAATTTCATATCACTACATCACCATCGGAAGCTAAAGAGAATGCCGATTTTTGTTCGTTCGTTTTAGACGTTGCTTTCGTTTTTGGTGCTGCTGCAGCTGCTGCCGCTGGACTGCTGGAATTGTTTGAACGAGCCGACCAGTTCTGGTTCCGAACCGGGCGGATTGAATCCATCGACGGCGATAATGTTCCGCTCGGTCGGATGCACGGTGTGTTTCCGCCGTCCGAAGCCACCGTTCGGTGACGAATGTTCGGCCAGGTTAGCCAGCAGCGGGAAGGTTTCGCGTACCTCGAGCGTGCTCCCGGCGGGCTCGCTGACACCGAAGCCAAGCTTGATCGGCACCAACGCCTTCACGCCTTTGCCGGCGACGGGCGTCATCGGGTTGGAAGCGGGCTCGTCCAGCGGGCTGTCACTCCTGCCACCATAAAATACGGGAAAGTGTGACTCCAGCAGACCGGCCTTGGCGGGCAGCACCGTGGCGGCACTATTATTGTCCTCGTTTCCTGCCGGCGGGTTAGTGGTCGTCTTGCTAAATTTGAAGACGTTGAACGATGTGTACTTGTAGTTGTAACACTCTCGGTGGTTAAACTTCTGGCAGCACTTCTGGCTGGAGGGGGCACTGCTGCGGCATGGACAGGACGGGCAGCTCGAGGTACACTTTGCAGGGGCATCGTCACGCTCGCCGGCATTTCCGTTCCGGTTATCCGACTGCTGCGGTACCAGACTGCTCCCGACGAGTGGAGCCAGGTCCTTCTCGCTAATTGTCGCGAGCAAACCATTCTCCTCCAACCCACCGGCAACGGCCTGCTCGTTATCGTAGCTGTCGAGCGTGGTGCTTGAATCGGATGACGGCTGGTGGAGAACAAAGATTTTGCCCATCCGCTTGTACTGGTAGACGGTGCGGGCGTCTTCCGCGCATGTCGATAGGTTACCGGTCACCTTCGGCGTCCGGCGCAACACCTTCGGCGTGTGGAGCTGCGATTCCGCGGCCTCGTGCGGCTCTACCGCCGGCAGCGGCCGGCCGCCCTTGAGGAGTTCCCCTTTGCCGCCCTCCAGACAGGCGGACATGCTCGCCCGGGAGCTGATGCTCGACAGCTCGGACAAGCTTTCCGGGCTCGCGAGTGGCGCCATGCCGAACCAGTCGTCGTGTATCAGGTCGACCTTCTGCACTTCGTACGAGTTGCGGCGCGCCGTCACGCCGAGCGACAGATTGTCCGACCGGTGCCGGGCAGACGGCGACGGTTGAAACATGAGGTACAGATCGTTCCGCGTCGGGTTGGCGGAGGCGATAAAGTTAAGTGTTTTGGTGGGCGCGACCGACGCCGGCGCACGGGTTGGGTGGAGGACGGGTGGGGCCGCCGCCACGCTTTGTACTTCCGCTAAAATCACAGTTGTCACCTCGCTCGGCTCGGTGATGCTCTTCGGGATGCCACTGTCGTCCACCAGGCTGGACGGTGCGGTACTTCGCTGCCCGACCACGCTGCCGTCCGCGATCGAGGACGTTTTCGACTGATGGTGAAGGAGGGAACCGGCCGCTGACGGATGCAGGAGGGATTCGCCGTGGTGATGCTGCTGCTGCTGCAGCTGCTGGAGGGTTTGCATGTTGGTGAAAGAAGTTTCCAGACAGATCTTATGTTGGGCAACGGGTGAGGCGAGATTGGGTTGTAGTGTTTGGCTTACGGTTGACTGTTCTCCAGTGGCCACCGAACCGTCCCCAGCGTCCGAGCCGACCGACGGTGGGGGATGGGGAGCAGGTGGTGGGTTGACACTAGTAAACTGTCGATTCGGTTTTTGCGGTCCAATCGAAGCAACCACCTGTGGGGAAGGTGTCAGTGAGTAAACTTTTGATCATTCTAACCGGACCTAGTAATGTTAGTGCTAAGATATCGTTAGCTTCTAAGGTTAGAACACATTCAGTCTGTAAGAAGCAGCCACCATCACTTAATCCGAGGACAAAATAGTAAACCGATAATAGCTGACTTAATAATCGTCTCCAAAATGTATGCAAAACACACCGTCGAGATGCTCTGTAGCATTATCGACAAGTGTCAAAAAAGTTGTGCTGCAAGTATCAAGCTTGACTCTCTAATTAAAGTGCTTCTTTTCCACCTTTTTCAGCGTCACCAGCCTCTACCATGGATATAACAGAACCACCCACAAGTAGCACTAAAAGCAGAGCGCAAACAAAGCGTACAACCTTGCGGAAGCTGAACGTCGCTGCAATAGACCAATCAGGCACCAGGACCGGGTGTACCTGGACGCTGACGAAGCTGTTGCTCTACGTGCTCGGTGGTGCTAGCACCTACTTCTTTGCCCAACATTTCACCGAGCTGCGGCAGGAGCTAAGCCGCCACTATCAGGAAGCGTTTGAGCGGTTGTCGCGTGAGACCAGCACTCTCTGCGCTACAGCTAGTCAGGCGAACTACACGCAGTTAATGCACGCCCTCGCCACCAACATCGTTGGCCAACAGCGTGCCCATGCCGATCTTGGGCAGTGGTTGCTTGAAGCACCGCGCACCCACCATTTCAGTTGCGTCCTGCTCGTGGGTGGTACTGGCGTCGGCAAAAGCCTAACGGCAGCAACCATCGCCAAACACTACCCGTGGCCGAATAATGTGTTCATCGTCGGTGGCAAGGAGCATGCGTCGGACGCCCGAAAGCGATACGATGCGTTCAAGTTGACACTGTTCAAGCTGCGGCAGGGCACTTTTCTTCGCGGTCGCTGCACGCAACATCTTGTGGTAATGGATCATCTAACCGCCGGCGATATACAGCTCGTTGCGAGAATTAGCGATCGGTTGCGCGCGGTCAGCGATAAGCATAAGTTCTTCCTGCACGTGCTGTTCGTGTTTCGCGGCATCTCGGGGCATACGTTCCGCCCGGACGCGGTGAAGGAAGCCATACCGGAGGCACGGTTAATCGAGCTTAGCTCCCTGACCACCGCGGACGTAGCAGATTGCGTTCGCCGCGAGGCATCCACGCTCGGGATCGATGAGGGAGCGCGTCTAAACGGCGCATCGATTGTCGAGCTGGTGACCGAGCAGATCGATGCCGCACGGGTTGGTTGCAAACCGGTTCGGGCGAAATTGAGCATGTACTCAACACTACAATTCGACACCGTACACAATGAAACCTAATCTGTGTTATTTTTTTTTTGTTGGTACATTTATCATGCGAACTGTGAAGGCTTAGATTAAGAAAAAGCTCAAATGTAAACGAAAAACGATTCCTTAACGTAAAATACTGTTAGATTTCAAAGATCCTTTCTTAGGAAACCAAATCTGTTTTTAAATTAATAAAAATCTATGATAGAAATCTGCGTCTTTTCGCGTCTCTACAACGCTGCTACTCACCTTTTCGAGCGCTGCCAGTACGGTGTCGGGCATGTGATCCTGTATCATGACCGGTGAAATAAGAACTTCGTCGAAGTCCTTGTTGTCGGCCCATATCGCTTGATACACGGGATCTCGTTTCTTCAGCATTTGCCTTGTGGGGAGCAAAACGTTATGATGGCAGTTTTATTCGAAAAATCTTTTTAATTCAGTAAGGTACTAGAAAGGACATGGCTTCAACCATTTACTACTCACTCTTCCTGAACTGGATGGTGTCGGACGATATGTATGATGCGACCGGGTGGGTAAAGCGGATGATGCAATGTCAGGGCGATGGAGTTGTCGTTCGGGTGGACGGTGCTCTGCCGCGCACTGTTACGGTCCTGCTTGTAGCGCTGCACATTCGAATCCTTCGTCGACATCATCATGACGGAAGTTGGCTCCGGTCCGCAGCAGCAGCAGATCACCGAGCAAGCAATGGTTTTCCACTTCGGGTCGATGCTACGCTGGATCGCGTTGATCAGGTCGGCCCTCAGCGCCTCCATCTGATACAGCCCGATACGCGGTACGACGTCCTTGCCCACCACTACCGACGTGATGAACGACTTGCTGTACTCCACCGCAGGCATACTGGAAAAAAACCCGGATGGAATATAACGTGGTGTAGCTGCAAGTGC
>JXWZ01007782.1:0-14201 GCA_000956215.1 Anopheles farauti No. 4 | reverse complement strand
CTCTCTCTCTCTCTCTTTCGTACACAGGAGCGGCTCACTAGTCATGGCGGCATAGGACTGTCGAGCGGAAGTCCTGCATACTCTGCGCACACCGGCGGACACACGGGGAGAAACGGCCCGGCGAGCGGACACAGCGGTAGCCACGGTGGTTCACACGGTCCCGGTCCCACCATGCATCACCAGACGCTTCAGTCCGACTTTCAGCCTCCCTACTTCCCGCCACCCTTCCACCATACCACCCAAAGCCCACCGCAGCAACAGGTACGTTCCCGGCACGGTATGGCCAGTGCAAAGGTTAGTGTTCTTGTTTTGACACCTTCTCTTACATCCACAGAACCACGGACTCGATTATTTGAGCACGGATCCGTACGGGCAGCCGCTGTCCTCGCTGCACCATGCGCCCCTCCACCACTACAACCAGCTGGCCGGGTTGAGACCGTCGCAGGAGCAGCTCGGGCTACATCGATCTCACCGCGAGTCAGAACTGCAGCAGCACGTGGTGAGTACAGAGACGCAAAACCAAAACAGACGCTCCATCAAACTCACAGCTCAGCATCAGTTTTGAGCCCAATCCGGGCAATAAAACAAATCAACGCGTGCTCTATCTCGTTCTCTCTTTTTTACTCTCTCACGACCACAACTAAGTGGGTTAAATGGGAACGAAATCGACAAAATGAGATCACACATTTTTGTTAATTAATTTTTATAAACTACTACCGAACTTTAACATCCCGAACGGCGGGGTTTGCAGCCATTTCCCGAAGCTGGGAGGCCTGCCTCCTCTTCTGAACCTCCATTCGGTGCGCTGGCGTACCCACCAGCGGGGGTTTTGCTGCGATGATTAACAGCGATCGGTGCGATTGAGTCATTTCGAGGTGAGGTGATTAAGCGGACTATCAAAAAAAAAAGCGAAACACGCGCCCGGTTCGGCAATGTTGTGGAGCATGGTGTGGTGTTTAGTCTTTTCTTGTTTATTGCTAACATCATTATTTCGCCGGCCCGATGATGGAACGCACCGGGAACGGGTGCATCGGTAGCTGGTTCGGTAGGAAGACTCGAACTCCGGTGGCTCCGAGCGGTCAAACTGTCGCTTTCTCCAAAAAACTTCCACCGCACCGGGGGACCCTCGGCAGAATTATGAAAGTCATGTTGGGCTTGTTAGGTCGAATTAATTTCTTTTCTTCTCCAAAATAACACAATCACGAGCGTTTGAGAAGGTTAGGAGGACATTAGAGAAGGGGGGAAAGGGGGGGAAGTTCAGCGAGAAACCCCGTTGTCCAGAGATATAAATATATGACCAACGCGAGCAGTTTTGTTTTGTCGGACCATGTCGTCCGCCGCTTCCAAATTTCCTCAGAACTCCGTCTCCTGAGCGAAACATTCCATTCCCTGCCGTAGAGAAAGACGGGCAGGCGAAGCAAAAAAAAAATCAGCCAAGAAAATAAACTTCCCGCCAAACTATTTCAGTTCAACTCCGCAAGATACCACCCCCTCTCCCCCTTAGCTAGTCCCCAGTGTCAAGTGGGAAGCAGCTTTAAAAAAAAACGCACTTCCGAGATTTGAAGGATGAAATAGCTTCGTGTCCCTTTTTCGTGCGTTGTTTGCCCCTTGCCCCGTTTTGCGTCGAGCAGGAAATACCTTCCAGGCAAACTTTCGCCAGGGGAAAATTCACCCACTCACTCGCTCGCTCGCTCGCTGCATACTTCCGCTTTTCCGCGCTTCGAAGGGTTCCGGGGTTCGGATGGATGGCAGGCAGAGTATGTCAACAATTTCGGTATCATAAACGATAAAATATTTATCAACTACATGCTGACGGTTGGCTTGGTTGGTGGGTTGGTTGGGTGGTAGGGGAAGGGACCGATGTACGCTGCACGTTGCAAGTAACGATGAAAAAAAAAACACTCTCACACACACACACACACCGATTCAATCCGGATCGATTACGCAGCCAGCACAGGTTCCCGGCTCTTAGAAGGCAATTTAATAAAGTCGATTAGCACGCGGTGGTTTTGGGTTCGGTTTTTGGCTCGCAGTGTGCTCCGCTCCAAGCATAATTTTGCTCTCCCCATCGCCTTTCTTAACCGATCGCCGGAAGGAATTTTCATAAATTTCCGATTGACGTCTTCGGATCGATATCGGAACGGGCGAGCCGACGGAGGATTGGATTGTGCGACGCGCGAGAGAGCGTGCGATAAGCGGAACAATGGAGCATTGAACATCTTGGCATTACCCTTTACAGTGAGAGCAATAAATCAATAGGAGGGAGCTAGTCAAAGTACTTTAAACGAGAGTAAAACAAGATATTACACGTTATGCTCAATGCGTTTTATTAAACCAGTAAAAAAGATCATTTAGAAATATTCATGTTCGTCGTATTCCTTGCTTGCCCAATCATAAATAAGAACCTTAAAAATCTTAAATGGATTGAAGGTCTGTTTATTTTTTTCACTGAAAAAGCTCTGTGCTAAAGGTTATGAAATCCTCGCTACTGGTTAGGAAATTAAATGTTCTGAAAAATAAAAATTGTTTAAATAAAATTTAGGTGACAGACGCTCGGAAAAATCCATACAACAGCATCTAATTTTCCACGAACATCAATCAAAAATTGCTCCTCCTCCTGATAATCCTCTGTAACAAGCTCCCATTAAAAGTGTTGCATCCCATGATAACGCATCTAAATCTCATTTTCAGACGCAACTGTCGCACGGATTCCCGTACTCGGATCGGCGCAGCGACTACAGTGGCTCGATCGGTTCCGGTGCCGGTGCGACCCGGCTCGGCGCACACGAACACGACCCGCTCGCGTTGCACCAGGCCCTCCAGAGTGCGGTCGACGACGGCCAGAACCCGGTGATAGACGAGAACGCCGGTTTCATGAGCGATCTGCCGCTGCTGAAAAGTAAGTATCCCGACATGAGAGGAAGAAAAAAAAAACCAACTCCCAGTAAAAGTGCTAATAATTAGGCGGATGGCGTCGGGGCGTAATGCCTCGTCATAGAACACCGATCCCATTCTACCCGGAGCAGCCCGGTTTGCAGGGCGGTGTAGTGTTGCAGGGTGCGCTTCCGCCAAACAAAAACATCCACCCGAATCCGACACCTTTCGACAGCCGAGGTGCACAGTGGGAAGCATCGACGCAATTCCATCGGCCCAGTGTGGAGCCACTCATGTTACCCGGTGCGAGCGACAGAATCCCGGATAATTCCTCCTCGACTGTGTCTTTTTTCCCACTTTTGTTGCCCCTTCTGGTTGTGGATGGGCTGGTTAGGCTTTATTAGGCCCTCTCGTAGCGAGCCTCTCCGTCGCTGTCGAGCGTTTTTTGGAATGGAACATTGTCGGTTTTCGAGGCGTTGGTAATAACACAATTACAATAATAGTCTCATATCGATGCGAAAGTTTGCACCGTGTGCGCCAATTTCCGTTGGTGGCCTTCGTTTCAGACGAATCGTTGATGTCTAAATTCAGGTACCTTACAATGTGAGTTGAAGCAGAAGTGCTAGAGTCGCTCCTGCGCCAACAGCTCCTACTTCAGCGGAGGTAATTTAATGTTTCGGTTCGATTCATTCGGTACGAGTTCAAAGCTCGTGTGCGAGTGTTTATGTGTGTGTTAATGGGCTGTGCTACAAGCCGTTAGCTGTAGGCTCCCTCTCGTCCCAAGATTCTCTCCCTGGGCTGACCTAGCCAAATGGGAGACTTTTGTTCGCCGGAAAGGAAGTGTCCATTCGATCGAGATATCTGTATCGAGATATCGACCGACTCGAAGACTTCAGTGACACCCGTCGCTGACAATATTAGTATGCTAATGAGCGAATGCGACAACCCCCGGAGCTCCAGTTTCAGTGTAGTACCACCTCCCGATCTGACCCACCCATGTGCGGAGATTCTGGACCAGCGATAGGACAGAGTTGAGGCAAAGTTGTCGTTTTCCTAAACCGGGACCATATATAAGTCGTCGTCGTCACCGTAGAAATGCCACTGGACATTGGCTAACGCGCGCGTGCGTGCACCTTTTCCCATTCATGAATCATCACCATGTTGGGTGTGAAGCATTTCTTCGAGGATGCAATTCCCTGCGGATGGAATTCCAGATTCCGTCCACTCACTACGCCCAGAGGAACTACGGATTCCTAGACAATATTTATGGACGCACAGGGGACGCACTCATTAGCATTTGCTGCTTAGCGACTCCGGTCCGAAAAGGGCTCCGGGAATGTGTGATGCGTTTTCGGTAGTCCGGAATGTCTGGCTTGTTGTAGGTCTGTTGTAGGGTTTCTAGTTCTCAACCGTACCTTGACCGGGGCTAATAAATCCCCTTTTTGGGTTCGCAAAAGACCACCGCCACCTTGCGTTTGGCTTATCCGAAGGCTTGCGCGCACGCGTGCGAAAGATAGTGAGCGATAGCTCAATCGAGGTGACCGGTCGGGCTCCCTACCTGGCTCGGGGAGGCTTAAGTAATGACACTTTTATGACCAAATTCCAGGAGGACCCGATAGCTGACGTAAAAGCGTAATAAGATCTTACTAACCGACGTTTCACAGAGAGTGTTGTACTCGCTTTCCTGGAATGCATCATCTTTATCTACTATCACGTTTGGCAAAAACATCTGACCGCTGGATAGTCTTCGAGAGTGGAGAAGAAGCAATAGATACGATCAACACACCGTACGAAGAACACGGCTTGCAATCAGACAGATTTGCGTGTATATTTGCGTGCCTAAGACGCACCCCGAGAGAGAGAGAGAAAGAGAGAGAGAGAGAGAGAATGTCTGGATCGCAAAATCGAATAAATGGACACACGTTTCCCCATTGGGACCCACTGAAGAGACACCGTTTGAGACAAAGAGTCTCAAACGATTCATTCTCGCTTGCTGGGCCCACTCCACAACTCGGCGATGGTGCGTCAGGTCAGGACTCCCATCTGGTAAAAATAATCTCACCGGAGCGTTTAAATTAAAAGTGCACGATAAGATCTTGCGTATATACGTGGCCTAGGGTAGACTAGGGGTTTTTTTTTGTTGTTGCCCTTCTCCTCCACCCCGGCTAGAATTGGCTAATCGTCATGCCGCCGTTGGAAGTCGTTTAATGTCTTCACCCTCTTACCCTGTCTCCCTTTCTATACATATTTCTCTTCCGCCCAGTCTCTACGCTATCTCGGTATGGTAGCGTTGATCTGGAGTGGGCAGCCAAATTGGCAACCGATTCAGCTACGGCAGAATGAAAACAAAACCAACCACATACACACACTCACACATAAAAAAAAACATCCAACTCCCAAATGAAGTGTGTGCGGCTGGATATATAAACGGATGGATGCTGTTTCTTGTTACTTTTTTAGCCCGTGCAGAAAGCTCAATTGCTCGACGGGACGGGTGTGCAGAAGGGCGTACGGGCGTACCGGTGACCATTTCGACTCCATTTCGGATATACAAACTTACCGTGCACAAGCCTTTTGAAAGGCTTTCCAGGTCAAGTCCAGCTGCGAAACTGTCATTACGGCAGCAGCAGCACCAGCAGCACCACCGCCGACTTAGATTTGTCGTTTATTTAATCTTCGCCTTAATCGCACTCCAATCGGGATGGGACGAATGTGTCGATGGATGTGATGACTTGAGGGTTTTGGGGCTGAGGTTTTATCTGCCTCTGTTGCGGCACGGTCAGGTGGAGATTACGTTACTTGCAGGAGGTTTTGTGCCTTCCCTTATTTGGGTGGAGGCTCACGGCACGGCACGGGTACAATTAGCAAAGGTCACAGTAGGCTGGTTGGGATTCGTTCGTATGTTTATGGTGCAGATTTGATGCTTCGCATAAAGAGCGCGGTGTCAAGGTGTACTTTGTTTGGCAAGGTGTCTGCATTGGGGCAATTTTTTGCCAATGAATTGCCGCAGACAAACTCCTGACGGGAAGCAAAATTCGTAATTTACAACTAAAGAATAAATCCCGAATGCTCTATCGTCTCTATGATTACCAAACAGTGCTTTCAATTTCAAACAATCGTAAAACAAACGAACTCGCAAACTTCCCAGAACTGGGTCATTTTGAAGCAGCGACCGGTACGAAATCGGTAAAGTTCTTCCGAACGCTACCGAAAGCAGCCTTCTGAATGCCTTACCTGAAATAACTCCGCCGAATATTTGCCGCCGAAAAATGTTTCCCATGTTTCCCCCTACCTATCCGCGACCGTTTCGTGTTCGAGTTCAATGTCACTCCTTTAATCCCTCAAAGCTAAATTCCCCGCGTTCTTCTTCTCTTCTACCCCGCCCGTCATTGCAGACTTCCCCATCACCGACATCAAAAAGGATAGCAGCCAAATCAACCTCGGTTCGCCGAGCGACGTGTTCTGCTCCGTACCGGGGCGGCTCAGTCTCCTCTCGAGCACCTCAAAATACAAAGTAACCGTGGCGGAAGTGCAGCGCCGACTGTCACCACCGGAGTGTCTGAATGCGTCTCTGCTAGGCGGTGTCCTGAGACGGTAAGAAGCATTTGCAAAATTTTCCGTTGATTCCCGTTGCTTTCCTGGAGCTGGGTGTGAATAAAACGGCGAGTAATTAAAACCCGCCAAACACGCAGCCTGCTGTGCACGTCGGGAAGCGTAATTAATCTATCGTTAATGATATCACACTCCTCGTACGCAACTTTTAACCATTGCGCGTTTTGTACCGTTTTTCTCACGTACCTCTTACGAATCTTTGGGGGTTTTTTTCTTTACTATTAAACACACACACAAACACACACACACGCACAGAGCGAAGAGTAAAAACGGCGGACGGTTGCTGAGGGAAAAGTTGGAGAAGATTGGTCTCAACCTGCCGGCCGGTCGGCGTAAGGCGGCGAACGTCACGCTCCTGACGTCGCTGGTCGAGGGCGAAGCGATCCACCTAGCGCGTGACTTTGGGTACGTGTGCGAAACGGAGTTCCCGGCCCGCCAGGTGGCGGAGTATCTGTCCCGCCAGTACTCGGAACCGCAGGAGTCGTACCGGCGGAAGGAGCTACTGCTCAACACGAAACAGGTGAGTTTGCTTGGCACGGTTGGTTTGATTTGGCAGTGCAATTTTATGCCACATTCGTTTACTTCCCCTTCCTTGCAGGTCACGAAGGAACTGATGGATCTGCTGAACCAGGACCGTTCGCCACTATGCAATACCAGACCGCAGCACATCCTAGACCCGTCGATACAGCGACATCTGACGCACTTTTCGCTGATCTCACATGGCTTCGGTTCACCGGCCATCGTTGCCGCACTGACAGCGATTCAGGTAAGAGTCTACTTAGAGCGGGGAAGGAGCAGATAGCCTGTAAAAGGGAGACAGAAGACTATTTTTTGACAGTTAATAATTGAGTTAGTAATTTGACCATTATTTTCACTAATAAATAACTAGGTTCCTAGTACTTTTGCCAGTCATTTTATAAATCAAACTTGACGAAATACCAAAAGCGGTTCGGGTTCATATTCACTAATTCACTTCTTCGCTTATCATATTCCAGAACTATCTGAACGAGTCGATCAAACACCTGGACAAGATGTACCCGGGCAACGGCGGCAGTATGGTCACCTCCTCGCTAGACAAGAACAAAATGGAAAGCGACAAGAAATGACAGTTATAAAATTATCTGTTCACTAAAATTGATCGCTTTTAGTACGGCCGTGGGGAGAAGCCGAACCCGGACCCGCGAACCGAGCGTGGCAGCAGCCAAAGGGGAGAGCAGAAGAGGGTGTGCCAACTGTACCATTAATAGCGTAAGAGGATGTAAATAAGAAGAAACGTCCTCTTACGATCCTCGGGCTCCTTCGATGTACATTATACGCACTAAATTATGGTGGATTCGGTTGAGCAGACGTTTTTTTTTTTGCTGCAGTTTGCATTTTCCGTTCAGTGAGAGAAGGGAGCTTGAAGGGGACGGCAAATACACACAAACATGTGATGCAAAAGCTTGGCAGCAAGAACAAAACGAAGAAGCCGTGGCTTAGAAGCGCGAGAGATTTCACGACCACTCACGGACACGGGACAGAAAGAACAAAAAACGGGATCATGTAAAGAAAGCTTACGGTTTAAGACACAGTTAGCTAAACGATTAAGTAAGATGTACCGGATGTGTTCGGTGGTGTACTCAGTAGTTGTTTTTGTTTTTTCTTTATCTTTATTTTGATCGGCATACATACCTACCCGGAACCCTTGGCTCCCGGTTTCTTCCCTTTGGTTCCACCACCCACACACCTCCCGGCGAGTTATACGAGTATAAGCTAGATAGCCTGTAAGAACGCAAACGAGTATTACTTAGTTTTCCATGTTTTTTTTTTAGGTTACTTACGTTCCATAGTGTCGTTGAATAGTGCTTGTCTCTACTCCTTGTGATAAAGGTATTATTTAACTATTGTATCTAGCTCATAGCTAACAGTGCTCGGAGAGATGCTAATGAAGCCGATGACCAGGAAGCGTTTGCGTGCGCACTGACACACTCAAGAACCAAAATGGCACCCTTGGCAGGATGATTGCGTGCACCGTTTCTCTCGTTCGCTCTCGAATGGATCGTAATTTATTGTAGTTCTAGCACTAGCACCTGAACTCCTGAACGTTCAACTCTGGATCTAAACAAAACGTGCCAAACTTGATGCTTTCGGTCTGTTGCACCAACTCTACAAATTTACTAACTCCACGCAACAACAACAACAAAAAAAACTACTGCGCCATACTAAAATTGCAACAAAATCGCTTGTGCCAAAATTGTCCCCCAATGGGTCGTTCCTAGTACTGTGTTTTAGTATCGCCTGGGATCGTAAGGTTTGAAACATTGCCAACAACAGCTCGAGAAGTGCCATCGTTTGCCCGAAGCGCGTCTTTTCGTCCTTCCCTTAAAACAAAACAACTTGTCTATTGTGTACTGTAGCGAGGCCATAAGAACTTTCGGAACGACGTCTCTACCCGTCCCCGATGCATGCCAAACCAGATGCTGCGCATATCTTCCAACACGGCCTCCCTTCCCACCAGTCGCGATGCCCAAGAGGAATGGGGAGGGAGGGAAGGGAGGTCATTAGATAATTAATCAAACAAAAAAACAAAAGTCCGGTCGCACCAAACTGTAGCTGTACATTTGGAGGGAAAGCTGGAACGCGTTGTCGTATAACACTTTGTATAACACTATGGGAGACACTATGGGCGCACACCGCCATCATCGCCGCCCGTGAACGCATATCTGTACAGAAGGCAAATAGAATCAAATAATGTAGCTCTAGGCTCTAGCTAAAAATTGCGACCGCGGCACAGCAAGAGAAAATATGCGGGTGAACAAATAACGATTTTCTCGATTTTACTTTCCTCAAGCAAGCGGAAGTATGATATTATAAAATTGTAAGATTGTCAGCACAGAGTCAACGGACAACTCGCAACGGACTAAATTTGAATCGAATCGTTTTCAAATTTCACATCATTCCATTTTACGGCATAGCTCTTTTAGTAAGATATTTAATGCGATCCGATACCAGCACCTGCATATATATCAGAGCATGTGAGAACATGGTGGAGAGGTTCGCAAAAGAACACACAAACTCGGAAGCAACCACCGGAAATGGTGATTCAAATGATTTATAATGTTATATAAGAATATTAATGCAAACAAAAAACAAAGCAAGCAAAATCACAAACACCTACACAAGCAGTCGATCAATCTCACATGTCCATAAACGCACCAATTATCAACAACAAACACTCAAGTAAACTGAACTCAATGTCGCAGCACCGAACAAAACCCGAACGATAGTTCTAACGCAGAGCAGAGTTGCAGCAGATACTAAATAGGTGTAGGGCGTACAGTGTAAAAAAAATCAACCATTCAAAAACAATTAGAACGAGAAAATCATATAGGGCAAGGAAACAGAAACGGACACCCGTACACCCACACAGTCTCTTATCTACACGGAGCTACGAGAAATAAAGCAAAATGTTTATGAAGTACATTTCTGAACTATTGAAATTTAAATAAAATAAAATATATATATTTTAAACTCAACCCGGCGTGAAGTGTGCTTGCAAAGTGTAATATGATCCGAAACACAGAAGTTCAATATGTTTCCGTCGTCAATGTTTTCCGTTGTTTAAATGTTTTCCATCGTCAGAAAATATTGAAATGAAATTTCACAATCAACCAGCGATAAATAACTGATTTTCGTTGTCGATTCGTACATTTATCCCAAGTTTAGTCCGAAGAAGTAGTTTATCAAAAATAAACATTACTCTACTCGATTCTCGATTCGACTACAGTTCGAATAGAGCTTGACGAGATTTTGAAATCTGACTTCATTGACAGTTGGTTTGGCTCTGCTTCTTCTTTTTCTTTTACAGTGAAGGCTATATTTTCCGCTTTTTCGCTCCCGTCAAATTTGACAGTTGTTGTTGTACTTCTTCTTTTTCTTCAGTAAAAAAAGAAAAAAAAAGTGGTCGTGTTTGTGTGTCGCTGGTGCGGAGCGTTTTTAAAATAAATTGTTTAAAGAAAAGTGGCGATCTCCTGTGGAAGTAATTTGTTTTGCTCCTATCTCGTCCGGAATCCGCCACGCTTCCCTTCCCGTTCGCTGCGCGTGAGGCAAGCTGTGTGCAGGAGGAGGCGGAGGGCCTTGGGAGCAACAACACGACGACACCACGAGAAGTAGGTCTCCTCCGCTGGTGTGTCTGTGTGCCTGGTCTATTCGCATCATCATCATAGCCACCAGGAAGTGCCTCCATCCGCCGAGTAAATCACCTAAACCTGCGGCGAATGAAGTCGGCTGTGCATCAACAACAACAGCATCCGTGGTAGTTGTTGCAGGCTGCTGCTGCTGCTGCTGCTGCTACGCAGCTCACCAGTAGAGCACCATCACCACCACCTCCACCACCACCACCGCTACCACCAACTACAAAAAGAGCAAGCAAGAGCTACCACCAACAATAACAACGAGCGGAACGACAAGGCACTGGCAAAGATGTTCAACAACTACGGCAACACGATGGCGTCGGACCCGTTCCGGAAGGTGGAACAGTACTCACCTAAATCGTCGCCCCGTGCCGGAGGGGCCGGTGGCCGTTCGCCCGTCGTCGCGCGGCAGGATTCCTCCGGCACGCTGAAAACCACGATACAGCTCGGCAAAAACCCCTCGATACTACACAGTGGACCGTTTTACTTAATGAAGGAACCACCAGGTCTGTGCCCAGTCTGATAGGAAATGTGCAGCACTGACGTATGTAAAAAGGTTTGCTCATGGGAATGTACATACTTTGCAGGGGAAGGCGAGCTGACCGGAGCCACGAATCTGATGGCACACTATGGCTTAGAGCATTCTTATAGTAAATTTAGTGGTAAGAAGGTTAAGGAACAACTATCATCATTTCTCCCGAATTTACCTGGTGTCATCGATGGACCGGGCCATCTCGTAAGTATTATGTGCAAAATAGGCCACAAATTATGTGTAGAATTTGAAGCAAGACTGGTAGAAATCTGTGATTTGTGTCGTTAAAATTGGGCCAATTTTGAGGGTATACGGATCAAGTCTGATACTGTTGAGTTCGATAAAAAGCAGCTGTGAAGAAAACATACCAACGGTCAAATTGAACATCGGAACTTTTTCGTTGATCGCAAAAGCATACTTGGATTGAAATTATGCTTATACTCATTCTCGTGTAAGGAATTAGCCTACGGGATCGTAGCAATCATTGGATGAAACGGTTCTTGTTATTTATTTCAGGAATTGTACTGATTTCCAATCAAAATCATGATAAAAGTTGTAGCAAATACACAGATCTAAAGCTGAAATGTGAAAAATTATTACCTCACGTTTATTGAGTATAATTTTTATACTTACCCTTTTACAGGATAACAGTTCCCTTCGGAGTGTGATCGAAAAACCACCGATTGTGGGCAAAGAACTGCTTCCACTCACCAGCGTACAGCTGGCCGGATTCCGTCTGCATCCAGGGCCGGTAAGTTGCACACTTGTGGTTTATTATTTTTCTTTCCCCTAATACCTTCTTTGGTTTTCTCATTCATTTCCACACGCGGCAACACAGCTTCCGGAGCAGTACAAACACTTAAAAACCGCACCAACTAGAAAGCATAAGAATAAGCATAAGAAACACAAACATAAGGACGGTGTTGCGCCGCCCGAGCAGTCCGCACTCGAAGCGTCCGGGCTCGACACACACGAAAAGAAGCATAAAAAACAGAAGAGACACGAGGACGACAAGGAACGCAAGAAGCGGAAAAAAGAAAAAAAGCGTAAAAAACAGCGCCACAGTCCGGAGCATCCAGCGGGCGGTGGAGGCGGGACGACCTCGATACCACCCCAGACGCAGGTCTACTAGGAGATGGTGGAGAAGGAGCAGTACGGCTTTTCGGGACAAACACACTGAAAACGGATCCCGAAATCCGATATAAATGTATAGATATTATATGGGTCCTAAAAAAGTTGGACGCGAAAAAAGGATCAGGATCGCTTCCACCTCGCCACTTGGTCGAGAGAATCATTGGTGGTCGGGTTGCCAAGATTGCCTAGGTTTTTTACGTTGATTGTTTTTTTTTTCTCCAAAACATATTGCCTTCCTGATCCCAGAAATGAGGCAAGGTCCCGTTCCGGTGTCGATGTTTTAAGGGTATTTGCTGGATGCATACAGACGATAAAGGTACATGATACACGTAGCAGCTGGTCTATCAAACACGAAATGCCTAAGGAAAATAGTTACACATCATGATGAAAGTGACACTTCCTGGCAAACAATAATTAACGGAATGAGAATGCAGGATGCGTTAATATAAAGTTTTTTGGTGCAAATTGCGAACATTGTGGCTCAAACATACTGAACCAGCTATGAAGTTGGCATTCTGCATCAAAAAACTAATTTCAACTAACAACATTTTAACGCTGATTGCATATTCGTTTGTAACATGTTGATGGTCACGCTCTCTAAGTGGTCATAAGTTGTTTCTGCTATCAAACTGGTCAGATCCCCGAAACATGACACCAGAAATCGGAAACAAATGCACATCCACCTACCAAATAGGGAGACGATCCTCAAAGCTATCGCCCACTCCACGAGCGTTTTGCTCCTCACGCGATTTTCGATTGAGCTCAACTCATTGATATACTTCTAGTGCCACTTCCGAGTATGGTGGGAGGAAATTATTAGGGAAAAGTTTCGAAAGAAGGGTGAGTAGATCAGATCAGAACTAATGTTTGAATCTGGAGGGTGATAAAAAAAAATATCCCGAAACGAATGGAAAGGAATAGGAGCTTCGATAGCTGTGCATCTTTCGCGTTTGGACTCACTATTTGAAAGGAAGATCCTTATCTTAATTATTATTCAGTGCATGATTATTCACACCCGCACCGAGCCGATAGAGATGATTCTGTTCTGTTTTGTTGTGTATCTATAGTATCGTAGGTTTCCCAATCTAGTTTTTGGAAAAGCCCGAAAGCCTTCCTCATCACACCGTGTTTCCATTTTGCTACAATGCATACGTAATTTCGTTTTAGGCTCACACTCTGTATATTATTCTGCCGTCTGTACGCTAAGAAACGCAAAAGAGAGGTAGTGTGCATGTGTATTAGGAGCTTTGTGGGCGAAGAAAGCAAATAGAGATCTGCTGGAAGGATGAGATTTAGCGAAAGATTCTCGATTCTGGAGAGGGGTGGCGCAAGTGTAGGAGATTCACTATGTGTGCGGTTGCAATATCAGGTGCCTGGACGGGTTGAACATTTGTATAAAGCGAACAGAAAGAGGGGAAAGAGAGTAAAGGGTTTTGTTGTGGAATATCGTGGGAGAGGGGTCTCCGATTAAAAGCAGCGTAAAAACCAACAAACAAAAAACCAATGTTACAAAAAAATGAAACGAGTAGGGAATCTTACTTCCACATGAGGGAGAAAAAGAAGAAAAAAAAAGAGAGCCGATCGGGGCAGAGGGGTAATGGTTTTTGGAGGGTGGAGATGGCTTGTTGGAATCACAGCATTCAGCATTCTCTTTAGCTTGAGTTTTCGATTGTATTAGTTTCATTTGGAAGTTGATCAGTATCAGCGTTATTTCTGGGGCTCGGAAAACCCTCTTCAATTTCATATGTAAATGAGTTCACATTATGCAGGTTCATACACATAATTAACGAAGAACTACAAAGTGGTTGAATACCTTGGCCTCTTTATGAGACAGATACATGAGTCTTCTTCGGTATACTCTAATCAAAACAAACTGT
>JXWZ01007779.1:0-19171 GCA_000956215.1 Anopheles farauti No. 4 | reverse complement strand
ACCCCTCTCCCCCCGAGAAGAACTCGTCGCTGAGATTGTTTGTGGTTCGTCGTGTTTTAATGGGTGCAGGCAGGCACTCCGGTAACCCTGTAACCTGGGCCCCGAAAGGGCAATAAAACTCGGAAGCGCGCTTGAAATTGGACCTGACGTTTGGGAGGGATAAGAAAGGATCGGAAAATTTGAATCCTTCGCCCGGGCCCGGGCGATCATCGGCTAATGGTTTTTCGTGTTTAAATGAGCTCGTAAATTTAAATTTGATTGTTTTGTATTTCCGTCCAGCAGAGGTGTTCGGGGTTTCGGGTCCCGTCAAGGATGGATTGGCCAACATAAATCATACATCCGTAGTGGTGGCGCGCATCGATCCCGGCTTGAGCAATGGCTTTCCGAACCAAACCGGGTACTAAACCTCCAATAACAAAAAAGGCACACTGCAACCCCGCACAGCTGATGATAAAAATTGCAAACGCAAAATTTCGCGCGTTCTCTCTAATCCACATTTTAATGAGTTTTCATTTCCTGCCTTTTACGCGCCCGGCCGCAAAGCGCGTCGACGGATTGTCTTTCGCAGCCGCGAACGACGTTCGATTCGTTCCGTGCCGTTTCCATTTCATTTCATTCACATTTAGCCCATTTAGTTTTTATTTCTCGCGATTTTTTTTTTAGTTGTTGCTTTTCCACCGTACATGCTTCCATGGGTTCCATTCCGTCCCGGACTGCGCCAGCCGAACCCCGGTCGTAGTGTTCGAATGGGATGCAGGTTAAAAATAAAAAAGTCATTAATTTCGTACTTCACAATTTAATAACTTTTGCACCGCTCGTTGCCGGGTGCCGGGGTGGCGTTTTGGCCCGTGCCCTCCTGCAGCCAGGTGGTGGTCAAAACCACGCAAACCTTGGAAGACGACAGCTCCGGCTCAAAACATTGGGCGCTCGCTAAATCGCACCACCGACTCGTCAACGTGGAATGCAGACGAAGCACAGGAAATTGTATATCTTTTTGCCGCTGCTGCCACTGCTGCTGTTGTAATAGTTTTACTACAACGAAGTTGCTCGATTCTTCGCAGCTTCATTTGCCTGATCCCTGTGTGTACCGTGTTTTTCGCTCCTATTAACTTCAGCGCGCACTGTGTCGTTTGCCTTGGTGGAGAAATCTCCACCCGGGCAGCAGCGAAACGGAAAAGAATATGAATATTTCTGTTGCGAAAAATAAATTACTTACAACGGCAGAAATAAAAACCAAAAAAAAAACAAAAAAAAAACTGCTCATAAAGCTGCTGCAAGTCTTACACCGTGTTTTTTTGGGTGATTTTATTGCTGGGTATTTGTTGCACCTTTCGAAGGCACGGTCAATGGCGAAGAAAAGCAGCGGCCCTACCGTGAGGGAGTTAATTTGCCTATGGAAATGCGCAGTGTTTGGACAGTTTCTTAATGTTTTGGTTTTTTCTTTTAACTCACCACATTTATCCTTCTTGCTGACGAAGGTAACCGGAAATGGGTAGTGTGGAATGTGGGCCGCAACAATTAAGGAGTTGGTTGAATGGTTTTATTGGGAAATCATCGAGTTGTTGGAGGAGTTTGAAGCAGAGTCTTCATGATTTCGGAGCAGACAGCGGAGACAAGGTTTTATAAATCTATTTTTTGAGCACATCAGGTCAATAAATGTCCCAAAATGGATTTGAGAACTGCCAATTTATGAAGTATGAAAAATCATTACGACCATACCGAAATTTAAGAAAAACCCCCCAAAACGGCATCAAACTCATACCCGATTACGATTAAAATCAATTACTTCACCTCAACCGGGTGTTTCAAGTTTCGAAAGAGACGTTGAACTCTCCTTCGCCGAAAGCGAACCAGAAGCCAACGGTGAGCAGAAACGAGCAGCATGATCTGAGCCCAATGACCACACACGGCCGTTGAATGGGTCCGCAAATAAATGTGCTTCCACATTCCACGCACCTGGGGATGATCCTGGACCTTTATTCCTCAATCCGTGCCACTCATTGATGACGCCCATTCCATGGCACGGCGAGTAATGGTTTCGTTGAGCGGAGACGAGTGAAGAACGTGCGTCCAAAAACACACATCAGCATGATTTATGCTCCGAGCGTTGAAGAATGCAGAACAAGATACGTACCGAAGATGTAGCCCGTTTGGGGATGGGAAAGGAAGGGTGCGGGGTTTTACCGAACGGTTAAAAAGCAAATAAAACGCCCTCCCCTCACTTGGGTGTGTTACTTGGAGAGGGATTGATTGGCTAAAGTTTATTGCTCGCAAGGACTCAAACCCATACACAAACACACATGTATAAATCATTCCGGCGCCTCATTGTGCCCCGGTTAGATCAGTGCACCATGCTCGTATTGCATACGCTTCAGGGGTCTAGTGTGGCGTGTGCACTGAGGTCAAATCGTTTAGTACTGTTGGTTGTGTACTGGAAAATAGATTTTCGCCCGCCGTCGCCAACAATGTTTAACGAAATGTGGTGTCCGAGCGCATTTGCCCCCTTTAAGCGCTGTTTGCCAAGCAATCTATCTATACGAGCGAACGACGGGCAGTGGCAAGTTTCAAGATACTGGCCGGTATTCAATTTGTTACGCCCGGGGCACAGTACGTGCAGCACTCGTGCGCGACAATGAAACCATCCCGGCTGCGGTTGACGCCTTGGCCGTTGGTCATGGTGACCACCATCGGCCCATAATGAACAATTACCCGCGTTTCTGCAATTGCAATCTGCGCTGACTCGTGCCGATTGCAGTTGGAGAAGAGGAATAAAGTCTTGCAGCAATGATAATAATAATAATAAAAAAAAAAAACACCATGAACCATAAAGAAGGAATCGAATTAAGTTGGGGTTCGCTTTCCTTTATGGCTGCGTTAATTGTGACGCGGTCGCGGTCGCGGTCGATTTGAATGGGAGCGTTTGCGGTTTCGGGACGCGTCCACCGCACGCCAGCGCGCGTGATGTAACTTAATTTATTTATCTTACCAGACGTGGCTTCGATTTATGAGTAGCGGAGGGCTCACCAAATCCCGCTGGGTAGCGCTGTGAACTTGGGAGTTCAATGAACACACGGCCGGGTTTTCCGTTCTCGACGGTGGGATGCTATTAGTTTGTGGTTTTACGGGCCCCGGTTCGTCCCCACAATAGAATCTGGCGGGTAAGAAACGCCGCTGTTGTTGTTCTGTAACTGGAGCAGTCGATCGTAGAACACGCGCGCTTCGTGAATCCATCCTCCAAACCATTGTGCCGCGGATAGGCACCGAAAACTAATAAGATTTTAATGACACCGATCATCGGGATGATTGCGCCAACGCCTAGGCCTAGGCCAATCTCGCGCTGGTCTTAGTTTCGGGACTAACGCGTGGCCCCGCACTATCGGTGCGTCGCTTGCCCGTAACGATATAATTATGGCTCAACAAATAACGTTCGCTCGTCACAGAGGTCACCGCTGAAGGATCGAGCGGTTCGGTGCCGGGTGCCTGTCAGAATATCGGTGCCCCGGTGCGGCAACGCGCATGATTGATTCGTGGATGGAACGTTCACCTTGCCCAGTGCTGGCTGCACGGTGATCGGTGTTGCCGATTGATGATAATGAACGGTAGTGGTGTGGCAGGAGGCTTACTAACCAGCCATTTCAACGTTTTCTTTTCGCAGGTGGCCATTAGTGGGCGCCCAGCGACTGGACTACATCATGGATATGAAAATCGCTTCGCTTTGGTTAGAAACAGTGATGGTCAAGCAATAAATTATCCCATTTTCTAAAGTCTAAGCTCTGTTGAATAATTTTAGATTAAATATATTCTGATCAAACTCACAAATATATATAAGAAAAAACAAAAACAAATATATGCATTTAAAGCTTCATTCGAGCAGCAATGAATACGCATAAAGATATAAATGCTATGAAAATATGGCCAATTTTATTACCCTAGGCTATTTGAGGGAATGCTAGGTACGCTTCCGAAATGCTTCATAAGGCAAAAAGTTTACTCGTTAACACAGCACACCTTTAGGTTAACGCCTAAAAGATTGCAATTCGCACTACACCACCGTTACATAAAAGCTTGAGAAGCTTTGAAACAGCCAGTTTTAAGTTGCATAACAAGGATTGACCACTAGGAAGGCAGAGTAATATTAACAACAGCTTTTAATATTAATCGCTCCGAAATTTAACCCACCTGATTATCACTTTTCATGCAAATTCATTTCTCTTCAGTTGGTTGTTTTTTTTTGTTCATCCTTTTATCAGACAAGCTCGGCGTAGATATCTTTCGCCATTCGCTCAGCCACGCGTGATAAATGCTAAACCTAACCCTTCGCCATTTGCACCACCAGCAGGTAAAACGACCCAGGCGCTCATTAATTATCCTAATGACCGCAATCAAGTCATACACACTAATTAGCAATCGATCATGCGGCTGGAGCCTCGTGGCTCGAGTATCGCGGCTACCCGCTCCCATTGCACCGGTCTTCGGTTTTAGAAATCTTCCGCGAAGATATCATCTCCAGCTACGTGCGCAAGTAGCTAGTTGGTGCACGCTGCGTAATGTGTTAAGCAAACTAATCGCGCCCAACAGCAGCAGCAGCAGCATCAGCATTATGATTCACTTTGAACCGATCCGATGACAGGGCTTGCATGTACACCGGTGCGTCATATGACGGGGGTCCTCGCGAAGCAAAAATGCGACCAAAACGATGCCCGGCGACGAACATTCTGTCGAAGCGCATCAACGAATTTGAAGAATTTTATAATTACACAATTTGGGTCAATTCTGCTCCTTACCTTCGTGTGCGTGGCGCTCTTCATTTCTGCACACGTTCCTTTCGATCTGTTCGCTGTGCATGTGAGTGTTTTTTTTTCTTCTTTCTTATATGCCAGCATAATTTCCTTTCCTTCACCTTCCCGATACGGGAAAAGGGACCTGGGGATTGCGTTTAGGAATGTCGTCCGTGCGACGAACGGTTCGACAGCCTTTCGTGACTAAAAGGTAGGGACGGAGCGTACAGCGAGATGATGGCATAAGTGGCGAGAAAAAGGCCGCAGCCAATGTTTTGGTTTTTTCGTTTTTTTCTTTAGCCTCTGCTGGCATCAGTTGAGATTTTCGTTTCATTTTTTTTTTGCATGCACGTCAAATCTGGCGCGATTTTAAGATTTCTAGCACACCAAAAAAAAAAGAAATAAAAACACAAACCGCAGTCAAGAACCCAACACATCGTCCTCGGCACACTCCAAGGTGTAGGGATTTTTTTTTCTTTCTGAAATTGCAGGCACAAACGGTTGAGCCTTTCGAGATTTGCGAGCAAAGGATGATCGAAAGGGCACGGGCAAAGTAAGGCCACCATAAAAACTGGCGACGGTAGAAAAAAAAAAGTGTGCGGACGATCACCCACTCCGTGGCAAATTATCGTTTACGGGCGCTGGGCATTGATTTGGAGGCGATTCTTTTGGGGTGCAATAAACGACAGCAAAGCGGAGGAAAAAGGATCTTTGCACCGGGTTCTGATAATTGATAACATAAAACCAAAGGGGCAGCGAGCTTTGCGTTTCTGGTTTAATGGTAATTTTAATTTGGGGGCCTTTCCTTCGAGCGGATTTGGGGTTCTTGGTTTGCCGAGGCTCTGTTTCACTTTCACCGTTTGGGGTTTTGCGTTTTTTTTGTGCTAATTTTCCAACAATGTATTCCAATAATTGTAAAAGTTTCTGAACCGTTCTGATTGTTTTTCTTGTTTTGAAGAATAATTATGTGTTAACAGTTTTAGGCATTGCTTTTTTAAAAGATTTTTTTTTTAATTCTTCTTGAGTAAGTTTAAGATATCGAAGTGAAGGCTGTGAAAGATACGGTAAAATAATTTTTTTTTTCACGAATAAATGATTTATTAAACCATGTAACATTTGGTGCATTTTCAATCTATATTTTTAGAAGTAAAAAATGTGATGAAAAAAACATGAATTTTATAGATAATTACAAGTTTATCTATAAAAGATAAATAAAAGTAGAGATAAATAAAAGCTCGAGATAAAAAATAAATAAAAGTAGAATAAATACAAAAAACCACCCAAAAGCACACTACATGAAACGTTTTCCAACGTATAACTCATTTAAAGTATTGAAAGACATTTTTGTTTCCATGGAAACGCGGTGGTCTTTAGACCAAAATGTCGTGCTAATTTCATTTCCTATCTATTAGGTTTGCCCTTAATTATCAACTTCCTTTTTGCTGGTAATGAAGCTTAAATGCACTTCATTTTCTCTCAATCAAAAACAAAACCTCCTCGAAGGTGGGAGGCCATAAAAAAAGGATTACTAAGACCGCGGCCTAAACGGTACTTAATTGTGAATGAAACTTGAGCTCTGGTTTTTTTTTGCTTTGCTTTGCTTTGCTTCAGCGGCACCGCCACCGTGATCATTTCCGATCGTGCCTAATGCCGTTTGAACTATGCCCGGCCGGCCCGTTGGCTTTGTTTGTTTGGGTGTCACTGCGGTTCATTTCTTGCGCGGGCACTTTTAATCGTTTACACACTCCCGGTGCGGTGCGATGAAACCGATGATACTCTTTCTCTCTTGGTCCTAATCACTTCTTTCTTTCCACCTTCATAACAGGCGCTGCAGCAGGTTGATCGCGTCGGAGATGCGAGATTGATTATTAGTTGTGCGGGCGCCTCGCCCGCATGATTGACAACAGGAAATGAGCTTTATCGTGTGGCACACGGAATATGTGTTTGTTACGAGCCCATCATTAGAACTGAGCTTGAACCCGAGTGTTCTGGTCACCTATTTCTCAATCAAAAGGTTCACCCTTTCCCCCGAGCTAATGGGCGTTTACGGACGGTTACTACGCTCACGAGAAGACGGTCGGGGGAGAAAAGGGGAGACGAGCGCACTATAGAGTTATTAAAACCGCACGTCTGGAGGAGGTTAAACCCCGAAAGCGAAGAGGGCACTAGAGGGCAATCCTGCTCATCTCGCTAACGAGCGATCCGTGGCAGGATCTCGGGCTCATCAATCGATTCCGGGCGTGGGTCTCCAGTTCGAAAGCGATCGATGCGTTTCGGTGTTCCTTTTTTTTTTTTTTTTTGCTCTGTTTGGTTTGTTTTGTTTCGGTGTCTCGCCACCGTCACCGAACGAAATCGCAACACATTGGAGGCAATGTTGCGGCACCACGGTGGAGGCGTAACAAATCGAACGGCATTAATCATGCAACCGTTTCTGTGGTTTATGGATGATGTGTTCATTACCCGCTCCATTAGCTCGCGCGGATGTTTGTGGAGCAACCATGTTTGGATTAGATTAAATTTGTACGCACGTAACGAGCCCCTTCGTTTTTTTTTATTTGTAGTTTCATTTCGCATCAACGCATACTGGCAATAACGATCCCTGCATTGGGCCATTAAATAATGAAGTGGTTAGTTGGTGTGAGCGTTACAGCGCGATTTGCCACATGGGTGGAGGTGGGAGAGTTATTATTTTTACACCGTCCTCCACCACCTAATCCTTCCGTAGCCCACCAGGTTAACATTTACCGTGCTGCTAGAACAAGCGACTGCTCGTGAAAGTGAGCTGTGTGATTTATCTAAACAATCATCTCTGTGTCCACCATGTCCATATCTCATCGGTGCGCACCGGTGGTGTGGTGACCTTTTCTGTGCCCCATTTGTCATTCCACCCTCCAGTGTCCTCCTACGGTGGTACAGAGCACGGTGATTAGTGTGTACGTGTGTTGCGATGTCTGCCTGCTGTCTCGTCCTTTCTCTCTCCCTCTCATTCTCTCTCTCTCGCGTCCTCTCTAATCGATGCGACAATTGCAAACTAACTAGTTGCCGTCGGGGATCTGTACACATACGGAAACACACTCGCACCATCGTCGATATGCAAACGATACATATGGTCTCATACCGGACAGAGTGACAGTAGTGTTCCTGGACCAGCGTCAGTGCAAATGTCATCGACGCCCGGTCGGAGCAGATTGGTCCTGGAATGAATAAAAACGCGGTGTTCCCTAGAACCCCGCCGGCAACAGCGCATATCGATCGGGACGATGACGTGCTGGCGAAACGTATGCTTGTGTTTAGTGACTGTTATACACTGTGCTACGAGTGAGGCATAGTGATCTGTTTCTCAGGGATTACTATGATTTGAAATTGTCAATTTTTATGTATTTTATTACTATCCAATTTCATCAATCAGGAGTGATAAATTTATCCGGAGTGATAAATCTTAATTTATTTTTAGACATTTCAAGTAAATGAGAACACAATATTTACATTAATATGAATCTGCTACAACAAAAACAGCATGTACAGAAGGTTGCTAATAATAACACTTCTCGCTAGCTTACGGTTACTAAGAATTCTAAGGCATTCAAAATTGGTGTTTTTATCTGCAAACCACAAGAACGGGCAAGCATTCAGTAGAACCGTGGCTCTTTATTTCCACAGCTTGCTTTTCCGCAAACGAGAGCTTTAAAATCGGTGGCTTGAAATAGAGTTCTCAGTATTTCCTGCCCATTTTCCGTCCAAAATCGAGCCAAGGTTCTTTCTCCGGGCACTCCCAGGCACCGGAGCTCATTAAAGAATCTCGTACGGTTTCGTTTACATTTCAGAGTTCGGCGTGCTTCACGAGCCCTCCGTCTCGGCGTACAGCGAAACGCGTGCGTACGTAAACAACGCTGCAAAGCCTCATCTACCCCGGTTTGCGCCGCAAAGTTTACCCGCCGCAGCGACGCAACGCCGGCAGCGGTTACTAATTGATGGCATTTGCCTAGCGATTGCGCCCCGAAAAACTCGACCGCCTGCTCGTCAAACCGCTCGCCGCCAGCTCGCGTCTTTCCGCCCGACGGTCTTCACGACACCGGAGCCCGTGGCAAGGTTAACCGGAAGAGCCGGAAAACGGGCACCGGGTGCGCACGGGTAAAAAGGGTCAAACCGGCGAACTTTTGAGTGAAACCGCAAACTTTGGCCGAATGGAAAACCTGTCGATTTGAGGCGCGTTCTGTACTTCCAAAAGGGACGCATTCACGGTCCACTGCGAGCGACACATAGTGGCGGTTGGGACGTTTACGTCTGCAGATTGATTATATAAGCGTAGCCCACAGACGGTCGCTGCGATTGGTCGTGGTTGAAGCATTTCGGGTGAAAAACGTGGACGTGAAAACCCCGATCGATAACATGCGCTCTCGCCAACCCGGGTAGGGCAGAACACACAATGTCGTCTCGGGGCGAAAAGGGGGAGCGCGTTCAGCACCAACCGGAGCACGGTTGGGGAATTCGATCGATTCGGGCGGACACGGAGCACGCCCGGGAGACGTGGATGCTGATGATGATGATGATGATGAAGGTTGGGTGATAAATGAACGGCATGTTTCGTGTTTTTCTTTTCTTTTTTTTTGTACGAACGAAAGGCAGGTCGCTTGGTAGCCGTGCACACACGCGTACACGCATCGCATACGATCAAAGTAAGCAAAAAAAAAACACAAGCGAACGCGAAACGGAAGCGAATGTACGGACAACATGGACGCCGTCGCTGGCAGGGACTTACAATGTTTCGGTCCTTTGGCACAACGTGCAACGTTCCGTTTCGCGGTCGACAGGAAATGTCATCCGCAGGGCGGTGACTCATGCCGGAGTGCAGGCAAGTGCAGGGCACACGGGCGGCAGATGAAATGGCGGTTTTTGCTCTCCTGCTCAGCACTTATCATTGCAGACGGTTTTAATGATGCCTTTTATTTCTGCTCTGTATGCGACGGAACGCAGCAACATGGGAGTGAATCTGACACTAAACGTAGACGAGAAACGCAGTTGTCTAGGACTGGTATGAGTCGGTGAACTGAGGAGAGCTTTGGAGAATATTTATTTTTGGAGTCTTTGAAGTCGTTAGTGTGAGCGACGGGTACTAAATTTTATATTTTTACACTTATGAGATATTTTTTAAGATTAAGCATTAAATGGAACTTAAAATAGTTTACTTTTTCTTGCAACTAAAAAAAAGTGGGTTTCTCAGCTTCGTTGTTATACTATTTTTTAGCCAATTTTGTATGTAATTTGTATTATTTTTTGTGCAATGAACTCTTGTTTTGTGTTTATTTATATTATATACGTTTTCTTGTAAGTAAATATAATAAATTACCACACAAAACATCCTTGCTCGAATGTGTTTCGATTCGCTAAATATTATCCTGAAATCATGTTTAAATAATTTCTAAAATGGAACATGCCACTGCACAACCAAAAGGTCACGGTTGAAATGAATTGCGGCTATGGTGTTCTTGTGATAGAGACGTCGGCACGATACGGTCGGTTCGATCTGCACCCATCCACGAACTCCATTAGAGCGTCTTTTCAACACCAGCAACACGCCAACCACGAGAACGAGGATGCAATCCGTGGCCGCACGGTGAAACCTTCAGATATCCGTGGGCGATAGTAATTTGAATAATTTCTAGACGGTTTAAAATTGTTTCCCCCGCCAGCGAAGCACCAGAAACGGAATGGAAGGATCAATCTCGTTTGCCGTTTTTGTTTTTTTTTGCGTTTTTTTTTTCCTGCCGAGATAAAGCTCATCCAATCTATCGATTACTGACCGCTGACGATTGCATGCGATGCGATATTTAGTTTTATGATTGATTTTTTTTGTGTTGTAGTTTCTGTTACCGTGTTGCTGCTGCCGAAGAATGATAATGAACCGTGGGAAGTGTTCGTGATAGGGTTTGGTTTATGAGAACAACAAAAAATGGGGTTTATCCGTGGGAACAGAATTCCGTCCACATAGGAGTCGATTCAAACCACCGTGAAGAAATTATGACGTGTGATGCGTAGAGTATACCTTTCAGGCGCGATGGTTAATAAATTTGTTTTGGTGGGAGAGGTGGCGGAAGGGGTAGAGACGGTGGAAGTGATCAAAGCATGATAACAGGGAACTATCCATACCATAATCATGTCGCAGGAGAATTGCTGGCTTCCGTTGTCCGGCTGCCCAAAAACTGGTGGTCCGATTGGCTTCCGCCGGGGAGTGTTTCTTTCACGAAGGAAAGCAGCGGCACAGAATATTTGTAGAACACACACACACACACACACAAACACGCACAAACACAAGCAAAAATACCAGCACGTTTATGTATCCGTTTGCGGACGATGCACAAGTAGCGTAACGGAGCACAATATTCACAATTCAAAAACACTATCAAGCACACGTGGGAAAGGCGTGGGGAACTGGAGATGAATGTGCCAGCGCAGGGTTGGAGGGTTGGGTGGGTTTCCGAGGTAAAACACACGTAATCGTACCGTGTTGGCTAATCGTCACCTTTTTGTAAGGAATAATCGCTCGCAAGATGGTTACGCTTCGCTAGTTCTCACACACGCATACGGACGCACGGTTCTGTGTTCTGCTCAGTGCTCCTCTGAAACGCTCCTCCGGTTGAAGTTTTCTCGTAGCTGGAAAGAAGGCACATTAAAGTATCACGCTGGTGTGTACTGCACACGCTCGAAGAATCGCTAGAGTCTGCGGATGTCTTTGGGGTAGGGTGACTTTGTGCGAGGAAACGTTGGTAGGTCTGGTGCGGTGAGGTGAGCAGATCGCGTGTCCCGGATCACTTGACACTTGAGACGGTTGAGAAACTTGATGGAACAAGGTAGATTACCACGCTTTGGCACTGGTTCTTTGTTTTATGTTGTCACACACTCCGAAACACAATTGTTTACGTGGTGCGCCTTAATTCCACGTTCTTGATTTTTGGTTGTTATTGCGATATTACCGGTTAGGTCTGACTGCCGTGAAACAACAAACTCTTCCGTGCGAATAGCTCGCCTGTCACTGTCAATCTAGTAGACACTGGAGTAAACGCGTACCGACGACGGTTTTGCTGCGTGAAGCGTGTTTATACCTCCGGATTTGGATGATCCAGTTGACGTTAGGATTGAAAACGTTCGAATTTGCAAACCGAATCGCACCCGCACACGTGCCGCGATGCCACTAGTGGAAGAAACATCCGGCCGAGAAACGACCCGGAGCGCGGAGCCAGCTACTACTACTCTGTGTCCGAACGGAGGGCGCAATTCGAACTGTCCGGCCCTGTCAACCGTCCGCGTAAACGCACACGCGCCAAAACACAAGCTCGCGAACAGCACACGAACAGCACGCCACGAGCCACGGCAACAAAAACACACGCACGCACGGGTAACACCGGACCGGAGCGACTCCTTCAGGGAACAGCAACCCGGCAGCACAAGAGGCGCAACACGAATGGCTCTGCGCGACCGATCGATCGAAAGTGTGTGTGCTCAGGTGAAGCTGCAGGGTATACGGGAGTTTCGCTCGTCCGCTGCTACGGTCGGGTGTGTGCGTGCGCTTTTCCGTTCTTCGCCGTGCTTCCACCACCACCGGCATGTCCTTGTGGCGACGCCGTTCTGCTGCAGGCGGCCGGTCGCTGCGGGAAGCTGCACAAAATCCTCCCCGGGCACTGGAGCGCGAGTGTGTACGAGCAGCAGCACCGGTAGCGTCGGTGCGCGTGTGAGCAGCACGGCAACAGGTATCGCGGCGCCGTTTGCCTCCTGGTAACGCCTACTCTCGCTCTCGCGCCGCGCGCACACGACACGGCACGCTAGTTGTCCCTTTCTAATAGCGCTGCGAGCAAAACGCGGCTATTGGCTTTGTCTCGGCTGTACATCTCTCACTCGGCGGCCGTGGATGCTGCTCGCGCGCGCGATCCGGCTCTATCTGTCGCTGTGTACGCGCGCGTTAGAGGTGTGTGAGGGGGAAATATTGCACGGGGAGAAGGGATGGCGAAAAATCCCTCTCTCCCTGCAACGGTGGCAGCGGTACGGTTGAAAAACGGCAGCCCACAAAAAGCCCACGAGCGCAATTGATGGTCGTTCGGTCTCGCTTGCGCTGCTGCCGGAGAAGCGCTTCATCTTCGATTTCGGGCGACGACTCCTTGTGCCTGCGCCTTGTTGCAAGCGCGCGAAGCATTCTGCTGCAGGACACATACCTCCCCCCATCCCGGCCCACCATACCGATATTTCCTCCACCCTCATGTAAGCGTGAGACGACCAAACCGTTTGGTACACAACTGCGGGCGAAACGGGGTAAGTAAGTTACACTTCCCGTAAAACTTCCCGGCCCCGAATCCGGTTCGAAGGACCAGAACAGTTTTGCACACACTTTGGAGACATGTTTTTTTTTTTGTTTGAGGTTGGTTTTGCGCGGGGGAACGATTTAATCGATTTCCTGCACAGCAGCAGCAGCAGCATCGTCGGTGGGATTTACAACGGTCGCAATCGGAAAAGCGCATCCGCACCGTACGCAAACCCACCAGTACATGGGGTGCCTTATGTACAACCGCTCGGAGCAATCGGGAATTGGCCCTGCAGGTTTTCCTTATATTCACCGTGCGCCCGGCATCCATCCGGTGGTCTCTTTCACGCAACAGGGCGACCATACACGGACGGTGTCCCTTTCCGATGGTGCCCGAGGTGTGCGCGAAAAGCGATTCCCGAGGCTTCGATGGAAAATCCTTTCGTGTGTCTGAGTGTGTGTGTGTGTGTGTGTGTGTGCCAGTGTATGGCCGAGATTTTGACAGGACGGTAGGGTTGGGGCTACCGCCTGCTACCGAGGCGTCGTCTCGGTGTGCGTGTTCGTGGTAGGAACCTACCAGGGGAATGCAAGGAGCGGGGATTTATTAAAGTTACATAAAACTTTTCCGCCATCCTTTTGCTTTCCGACGCCTGGCGGGCATTTTCCTTCCAAACCCCCTCCCGGAAAACCTGCATCCAGCCATGGCGGTGTCCCCGGTGAGCGGCTATAAAATGCCAGAATTTACTGCTGCACTTTTCCCAAGCATCCGAAGCAGCCGAAGAAAATTCGGCCGAGATCATTGAGGGATGAAATATTGTTATGGCTTCCATTTTGCTGCGGAGAATGCGGAGCAATAAAAATTTTCCCCCTTTTGCGCCTGGCCACTCACCCCACTCTCTCTCTATCTCTCTCTATCTCTCTCTCTCACTCTAAGCTCTTAGTAGCACATCCTGCAGGATGGGAACGGTGCGTAGCGGGGGGATGAGAGTTTATGACACTCTTAACCGGCAGCCTCTTCCGTGGTGCGTTTTACTGCTGATTAAAGACAAACAGGGCACAGCCCGCAGTAGTACCGTTTCGGTTCACGATTCTTGGCCCAACTTCGGAAACCTTGCCCCGGAGTAAGGGGTTGCGACTTTAATGAGCGATCGTTACGGGTGACGGCAAATCGGGAGCGCCGTGAGCTTCCACCGTTTCGGGGCACCAGTTTGGGGGACAATTTTAGTGCAAATTGAGTTCTCAAGCCTTGTTTGGGACGGGTGATGATTCAAGGCGGCTTGAATTCGCTTCCATGCGTCGTTTGGATACCAATTTGGGAGCACAGTTTTAGTGTACGCCGGGAAGTACGAGTGTCATTATGACATAATGGGTGTAAAATTGCTCAGTAAGTAAGTGAAGTCTTCCTAATCATAAGGTTAGTAGCAACACAATGAGCATATTTGAAAGAGCTATAGTAACGTAAGAGTTTGGAAGTGGCTGTAAAAGATTTTAAGGAGAAAATTTTCGGAAAAAGTTTTGAAGGTTCATCAATACATTTTATCAAGCAAATTCAAGTCCTAATGGATTGTAAATTAACTGTAGTTTTCTAGCAAATTATGGGTCGATAGAGTTTACCACTGGGGAATCAGTATTAACAATCTCTACTGTTAATATAAAATGCTTCAAAACCCGCAACATTGGTGGCAATCGTCCTGTCAAATCCATTTATTCTACAGAATTTCAAGATAAATGACGTTTCAATCGTGGTTAACACATTTAAAGCACAACTTTGTGCGCAATGTTCTGAGTGATATTAGATACGTGCAGGATGGGTTTTCTATTCACAATTAAAAACGACTAACCCGCGACTAACGTTCACGTCCGATCAGGCGGTGCAAGTGTTTGCTTTCCTTCACGGAAAGCCATCGTCCTTTGGCCATCTCGATTGCGCGCACAATTTATGCTGGCAGCATAATAATGTGCCACCCACGTCTCGGTGGAATTAATATCAAAACTCCCGCCCTTCCCCCTCTCTCCCATCTCGACGTCCCTCCTTCACCGAAGCCGATGCAAGAATAGTAATAATAATCGGTTTAATTAATAAACATATACCAACGCGAAACGCCACCGAATGCCTTCCGGATATCCGCCATGGTCGGGTGAGTACGGTGAGAGGCACCACGCCACGTTATGCCAGCGACATCTTGTGCGATGCTAGTGGGGCGAAGGATAACACGGGACGGGTTGGACGTGGGTGGGTTGGTATGATGTAGATGAAGCCAATTCGTGTATGAAACATACATGCCAGCATGCATTATGGATTATAGTGTGGCGGTGGACAAATGATGCCGGTGGGCGACAACTCCTGTCCTCGGACGGACGGGACACAAATTGTAGGCAGGACGAGCGGTTTCTAATTTATGATGCTGTCGTCATGGTTCTGCTGACAACTCGGTTCCACGCCCGGGAAGGTTGCTGGTGGATGCTTGATATTTAAGGTTGCCTTTTCCCGGTCTCACGCTCTCTCTCTCTCTCTTTCGTGCTCTTTCCCCCCGGTTAGAACACACGTAGCCAAACACATACCAATCTAGGAAGGCTTCCCTAAGAGCTAATAATCTCGTACGGGGTGCGCGGTAACGTCTTCTAGGAAGCTAAATTATGCACACCGGCAAATAATAAATACAATATTACGGAATTCGCTTGCCCGTGGCAACGTCTTTCGGCGGGATCGTTCTTCTCGCGCGGAAGGCTGGCGTTGCTTCCACACCTGCTTCCAAAACGGCATGATAACGACCCTTATTACCCACCCACAGCACACGCCGCGCATGTGAGCATCTTCCGCGATCCATACCAATGAGGACAACATTGTTGCTGACTCCTTATGCTGTTCTAAACAATGCGCATCATGGGTGGCGCTCGTGAAGAATTTTCCTTCGGGATGTTTTTCTTTCGGTTTCTATCTATCCCCCTCCCTCCTTCTCTCGCTCTCTCTCTCTCGCTGTCAGATTCTGCTTCAACCAACTGGGTTCTTGGGTTCAATTTTTGCCAAAGCATCGTAGGAAAATAGGTGGAATACATTATGGTACTAGCGGGATGATGTTTGTGATACATTTTGTGGGAGGATAATTACATTCCACGCGTTGGTTCAGCGTGCTAGCTCGGGCGAATCGAGTGGAAAATTATTTTTTAAGACGCATAGTAAAGGGTTGAAGGCTTAGTCGCATGAGCCGCTTCGGTGAGCAAGTGTGTGAGTTTTTTTAGATGTTTTCAAAACTTTATTGTAAGTGGTGGAACCTAGGCTGCTAATACGAACACATTGGTTCTATTCAAACGAGTCGCCAATTTTAGATTATTCTAGAAACATTGCGTCGCATTTGATGGAAATAGAAGCCTATTAGCCTAGTCTATTTACGATGTTGACCGCTTTAAATTCCTCGAAATGGTTGGAAATCCAGCAAATAAAATAGTAAATATATTTTCCATGCTATTGAAATGAGAATGAATGGTTTATATTGTACAATCTAACATGATGGTAAATAACAAGTAATTTTGTTTTATTTTGTTTCATATGCCCCATCCAGATCCACTCGTTCGGAAGTGAATTTTTTCGAACACCGAAACGAGCTTCATTCATTGATACTCCTACACTGAAAATTGCCGGAAAAATAAACCATCAAAGCACAACGCACCGAAGAAAGAGAGATATAGAATACATTAAAAAACACATTCTGAACGGAACGCGCTCCAATTCTGATGAGGCAGGGCAGCAAACCTCTGGATGAAGCATAAAAACAACAGCAGGACAAAAAAAACCCTCAAATCTCTCACCCAGGATCAACATCGAGCCACAACATTCTCGCAAGAAGTTATGTTTTCGAAAGCGAATGTGCGGATGTTGGTTGGGGCTGCCCGAGCCCGGGGCCAATTGGAAGAATGCTCACCTGTTGCAAAGCAACCCAGAAATGCGTCGCTGAAATAAAATAATCAGTGAAAAGCCACAGCCCTGCCCAAGCTGAAGCTCACAAACGCACCTTGGTTTCAAAATTGTATTATAAGAAGCAGTAAAAGAAGCTTCCTTCGAGCTTCGCGTGCAACGCCTGCTAGGGTGCGTTGCGTACCCCTGCTTCGGTGACGGTTTGGCGAAGGGGTTTTTTTTTTGCAGAGGCCACACGGGGAATATGATTACTATGCACCTTGATTTTTATGCTAGCGCCCAACGCTTGTGTGTCTGCTTGTGTTTTTTTTTTCGTTGTGGCTACGGTTTCCGCCCCATTTTGTGCCTGCCACCCTCACCTGTTCGGTGGAGTATCTTCCTTAAACCGCCTACTTTGCCGGCATCCATGCTGCGCGGTGAGCTGGCGATGGGGGTTTTCTCCTTCCGCTTGCGAACCGAAAGCGGTGCAAACAGACGAAGGACGTCGTTCATTAAAAATGCGCGCGATTATCTATCAAAACAATGTGCAATGTGTGCGCTTCCAGAGATTCCGGCAACGGATAAGCCCTGTGGGGAAGCTATGGTGCACGGAGGGAATGCGCAAGGGTACGATCCCGCTGGACCCGCGCGCTCTGTGGGTCGAACGATCACACCCACCCCGAGGGGGTTTTCGGGGCCGAGTCTGGGTCCATTTTTCTTCTGTCCCGTGCCGTGCCAAGAAAATCCAGTGTCCAGTGTCAGTGCCTAAGTCCGCTGTCGTCCGCTAAAAGTACCCTTATTTAAAAAATAAACGAAAGAAAAACGTAAAACGCGTTTACAACAGCATGATGCAGCGAGCACACGAACGAAACCTGCCTCGCGTCTGTTATGACTGTTATCATTCATATTATTATTATTAAAAATGTGCAATTTTTTATGCAATTTCCGTCCGCACACGGTCGTCAGCCCCCCTCCCCGCATGCCGGTGATCGTCGCAGCTGCGTCTGCACTGTATGCCGCACCGGTCGGGGAGGAGAACGTCGTTTACATATTTGCATCGTACAATCGTCTCGGTGACGTACGGGAAAGGAAAAAGAAGAGAGAAAGAGAGAGAGAACAACTAATCTTCTGTCCGCTCGATTTTTAACTCTTTTTTAAAGCGTTTTTTTTACTGGATTGCTTTTTTTCATTTTGGGGCGCATATGATTTATCCGATCCCGGTATGGGTTGAAGAGGATTTTACTTTTTTGTGGGGAAACTAAAATTATTATCTGCAGGTGGAACTAAGCCACTTGGGGTGTGTTAGTGGCATGCATCTGCACCACCGATAAACAGGATGTTTTGTGAGCTGAATAATTTTACATCAAAAGAACATCAATATACTTTTTAAAGCAAGTTAAAACATTCTTTTTGTTTCAATGTCATAATCACAGGCAAATTAATTTAATATATTCGGACTTTTCATCTAAACTGTCTACTGACTCCTTAACATCGGATTATAAACACAGCCGATACGTCATTCAAATAGAGAATAAACAATATGGCTAGATAGACGAAGGGGCCAATCAAAGCAATCGTGAACGTAAACAACGTTGCAGCTCTACACATCGCTATACGGATTATTTCACGGGATTCTGTGATTTGCACGTAAATCCCCGTACCCTTAAACGCTTAATTATTATATTGTTTTCATCGTGAGCATCATCTTTTCAATTTGCTCGAGTGCGCTGATCCGTGCCGAATCATTATCCGCGCCGCGAGTTCATTTGTTTTGCGTTGTTTTTGTTTTTGTGTGTTGCCCTTACATTGTGTAGATTGTTTTCCCTGCGCCGCGTTCCCTGTGCCAACCAGGCCACCCGCACACCGCTCGGCAGATGAAAAGTTTCGTCCGCGTCCACGTAAAAATATCTTCAAAGCACACCGCAGCGGGAGAGCTGGCCCACGGGCGAAAGTTTGCAAGTGTAATTAAATTGCACCCACTTTTCATCGGCCCCACCAGGGCTGTGATCGTCACCCGCCCGCACCGCATGCTGCGCGTTTGCCGGATAAAATCAGAATGATTGAAATGAGCGAACATAAAAGCAGACGCACAGAAACACACGAAAGTGAAGCCAAGCAGTGGGTGAATTTTTATTTTTCCGTACTGTTTTTCTTTTGCTTTGTTACGCTCAATCGTGGTGGAGATCAGGAAGAAAAGTTGTGGCAGGCATC
>JXWZ01007777.1:0-46500 GCA_000956215.1 Anopheles farauti No. 4 | reverse complement strand
TGTGAGAAGATCACACGTACGACGAGATCTCCATCTCTTGATCTATTTATCTAGTCTATGGCTAGAAATCTTTCCTATCAACACCTTACGTGAACATGTGTTCTAAGCTTCACAGTTATTTTATCCACCTTTCAACAGCTTTCTTATAAGAAAAAATGTTGAAACGCTACCTAAACCCAGGTCCAGCGCATGAGAAGCCGGTTTGCGTGTGGGACTCCGACCACGATCGGTTGTTGCATGTTAGAAACGATCAAGATCGAAAGCACCTTCCGT
Organism: Anopheles farauti No. 4; assembly: GCA_000956215.1. Lineage (NCBI taxonomy): Eukaryota > Metazoa > Arthropoda > Insecta > Diptera > Culicidae > Anopheles > Anopheles farauti No. 4. The sequence goes on along the minus strand of JXWZ01007777.1, from coordinate 46,227 downwards.
AAGCTCCACAGACCCGAAAGATCCAGTGACCTGTCCATCGCCGGCACCATCATCAATGCTTAACTCCACGTCTGACTCATCGTTCCGGGGCTAGTGTAGTCAACATTATCAACTTCATCTATTGCACACCGACAAAGCAGAAGAAAAGCAGCGAGACACGCAAATGCGTTAAACACCTAGCGTCCTCTGAAGCTGAACGAGAACGCGAGGACTCCTCACTTTCGCGATGCGATAATAGAGTTGACTAGAGGCTCCCGTTCCGATGGTGGAGATTATCGCAAGCGTGTATCGTCACTAAACACGGACGCACCAGCTCCGACGGTTGGATGATTTAATTATTTCTGACCCTTTCTTGCCCATCTCTCGGGCCCGGTGTCGTTTGCAAACGGGTGTCTCGTAATGGAAGCCCCCGCTCGGAGTTTAATTACGTAATGAATGTTATTAGAATACATTATCGTCCAGCTTCGCCGCTCCCGGCGAGTGTTCGTCGTGCTGATCGTGTGTCGGTGCGGATTAGTTTGAACGCTTTGCGCAGACACATTTACTAAACTTTTGACGTTGTGCCGCACATGTCATTTAAGCGTAACAGACACCCGTCACACAAGTGTGGGCCTTGTGCGTTTGGGTGGAAGTTCAATATGTTTAATCGACTATGATCAAGTGGACGTACATGGGTGCCTGGAAGTGGGAGTTCCGTTGGGGGGTGAAATGCATCTTAAAGCGTAGATCATGTTGCGCAAATCGAAGTTTGCCCTTGAAGACCTACACGAATCATCGGTTCGATCAACAAGCCGGAGTCTGATGCAACTCAACATGCTGGAAACAAATAACCGCCAGCGTTGGACAACTCATCTGACTAGCCTTTCAGTATCAACTTTAATACCCAAGTTGCTTGTGATCATGACATCATGTAGTTGGGTAATTTTAGACCAAAAGCAATAATAAAACTTCTGCACGTCTGATGCAACCAATCGGCGTTTCTTTGGTGTACGCCTGTATGTTGTGATGTTTCTAATCACTCAGAACATCAACCAAACACCAATCCCGCGATCGAACAGTGTGTAATCTGGGTTCGGCAGCGAATCGCACTCGTTTCTGACTGTTTTGTTCGGCTCCGTTAAATATTCTCGGTCGCAGCGATAAGCCCCTATCAGACGACCCGGCCCGATGGGATGTGTTTCATTCAATGCGCTAAACTTCTACGTCTAGCGAAAGCGATCTTCACCGCACTCGCACGAGAACGTATTGCGCGGTTTCAAATCATCGCCTTTTCGTGCAATTGGTGCACTTTCAAATATTCGTAACTTCGCTGTACGAAAGTAAGCTTCACTGCCCATTCGGAGCAATTGTGTCGTCGCTCAAAGATGCTTCGCTACAATGCGAACATGATTATGATCAGTCCAGGGCGAATGCCGGGTTGGAGCGAACCCGGCGGGTAATTGGTCCACTTTTCCAATTATCCGACCGGAATGAGCGTTTCGCATATTTTCGCTCGTTGTCTGTCGTGGCACTAACAACAACAACAAAAAAGTGGGTTCTTTCTCCTTGCCAACTCAACAATATACGAAGAAAATGCACCGAGATACGCTGGGGGAATTGTTTCGCTTCGGAAAACTGATTTGTTGCGACGCTTCACGCTGGACGTGCCTGGAAGACCACTTTCCTTTCCCTGCATGTGTTCGCTGGTCGTTCGGACAGCCCGACCGGGTAGGAGCATCGCAAATTAGCGCCTCATCTGCTGCTGTGTCGTGCCGCGCGGTGAAAGAAGTCATTTCGGTACGCTGGACCATTCGTCCGCTCGGTGGTCCAGCGCACTGTTTAGGGCCATTGTTTTGGTATACGTATTTCTGTACGACATAAGCTAAGACGCGCAGCGGTGCAGCAACCAAAGCAAAACAACTAACGGCCTTCTTCCTTCCGGGTGATGTGTAAATTCCCGAGAGGTGGCCGTTGTTGTTGTTTCGTTCGCCACCACCGAGGCGGACGATGACGACGTTCCCAGTATGGCGGTAAAAACTGACTACCGTTTCCGATTTGTTCGCCCCTTCTGGCGTTTTCTGTGCTGTGTATATTTCTTCGTCACCGCCAAGTTTTATAGATTGCTAAGCTGTTGCCGGTGATCCAACACCGAATGGAGATTGGGCATATAAAAATGTAGTGGAAACGACCGTGGAAAGGTTGTAAAAATGAGGCATTCGTATGGATTGTCTAATTGTATCTGATACAATATACCGACCGACAGTTACTTTAAGGACTCATTAGCCACTAAATACGAGCGCACAGCTAACAATTGTCGGAATCTGGTCTTACGCATTGAGCGACAACGCAGCTCCATTAACGATCGGACGCGCTTGGAATACGGCGCGTGTAATGTCCTGACACAAATAACTTGCCCTAGAGCACATATCACCATTTGATGACTCCAAATCAGCCCACCAGTGTGTGTGTGTGTGTGTAGCGGAACCGCACACAGCACAGCGTGGCGAATTTAAACATCACAGCTGATAAAGCGCGCACCATGCTGCCATGCCGTCATCGTGACATTTTTGCAGACGTGGAAGAATCTGGAACAAAACCCGGGCCCGGGTTTCGGGAGGCGACATTTGACAAGCGGTCGATCCGGTCGCGCGCAAGATAAGCGGGCGCGGTGTGTTGTGAATTCTTTGTCACGGGCACCACGGGGACGGGGCGGGACAAGAAGTATGTAAATAATGATACGCCCGAGAGGTTGGGTAGGTTACTTCCTTCGTGTACTTAAAATGTCCCAACCACTGGATGCATCTCACGTGTGGTAACCGATAGAAAGACGGAGACGGACGAAAGATAACAGCTAACAATGAAGTGCAAATCGCGACGGTGGTGGTAGTGGTGCTGAATGGAAACTAGGTTGTACTGCTAGTGGCGCTATGAGAGTAGCTGTAACGATAGTTGGTGAACTTTTTCTTTGCCTCACCTAAATATCTAACCGAAGCGATAGCGACTTCCCATCATTGTCCGCCACGTATCGTGGTAGCGATACGTTAGTGTGTTTGATTTTCTCATTAATCTTCTGCTGGAGTTGGAAACGAAATGGATGAAAGCTTGAATGGGAAGCTTGTGGTGGACGGATGAATGAAACCCTTTTCCATTCCTCGTTGGCGCCAATTGCCTTAATCTTGTTTGCTTTCGTGGTGACCTCCAGCGAGAAACGTACCTCCAAAGCTGGTAGGTTTTTTTTTTTTTATGAAGGTCGAGAAAGTACGAGGGTTTCGTTGGCGACCAGAGTTATCTTTTTGCGATGCATCCCACGTGTATATATTGCATATCCGCTGTCGACTAGCAAGCAATGATTGGTGCAACCACATTCAACATTCAACGTCTGCTACATTCCACGAATTTGAACAAGAATCTCGTGGTTAGAGCGGTCGGCAGTGTGAGTTCATGCAGTCTGGTGGTGTGGCAATATGAAGAAAAAGCCGAAGCAGAACGGCGTTGCATTGGATACCACTTCGAGCGGCAAAAATGCAGATGCACGTTTTGCTTTGATAAACAATGGACATGATTCAGCAGGGGCAGGCGCTGCTGAATGGACAAATTGGTTTTATTAGCCACCACTCTCGCATGGAGGAGCGTGGTAGGAACATCAGTTAGTTGAAATTTTATTGCCGGGTGCCATCGCTGTGTTTTGCTTTCAATGCGATTCAGATGTAGGAACGATGTTTGTGAACATGGTGGTAGAGTCGCAATGGTAAGAGATACGAAAGTGTGCTCTAAAAATAGCGTTGCTATACTGTTGACAATGCAATGCATCCGTATATTATTGAAACCATATGTTTCACTAGCCATACTTACGAATTGATTTCATCAATTGACATTTTGTCAAGCAATCCCAGGGAATAGTTCGCATTCGCTCTCCAAAACACACTCCGACTCATTGGCGTTTCAAGTGCATTCGAGTGTGTTGTTCAACACTCGGGGACTACTATTAGGCGTCTGTTTTCCCATCCGATTTACTTCCGGATCACTAGCGGTTGAGTCCATAACCGCAGAAAAGTACGTACGAAAACTTCAAACTATTGTCCACGGGCGCTCAGTGTGTTGTTGGTTCCGTAACGTTGACTTCAAGCTTCGACTGTGCTGTTTATTTTATCTGCCCTCCAGCATAGGCACGCACCAACTAGACGGCCGTCCGTGTGTCGTGTGCCCGTGCCGGGTCGGAGGTTTATTTAAATTACAAACATAATAAAACAATTTGTGTGCCGTATTAGAGCTAGACTATTGTGAAAATGGCATTGCTCAACTTGCCGTTGTTACGGCACCCAGGCTCAGGCTCTACTTTCCAAGGTAGTGCCGTTTTTACTTTCTACAAGCATTCCGTCGGAAATACTGTGCCGATAAAGAAAAAACTTCAAGTACGTCCAGCAGCGTGTGAGCAGCGCATTGGAAGTCTGCTGGCCAAAAAAAAAAAAAAAACGATGCAAACCAGCGCAACGGTTCACGGTTCAGCCGATGTACTTCATTTGTACCAAGAGGGAAATTAACATTCACCAGTCTCGCGGTCCGGACATGAGCCATTCTTTCGTGTGTTTTGGTTTCGACGCTGCTGTGGTACGACGTGTTTGGGGCGTTGACTGCGACGTGGAAACGGCTGCCGTGAACGTGACTTACGGTACACGGTGGTTTTATTTTAGGGTTTGGGTTGAGTTGATGTTTCTTTTTTTTTGTTGTTTCTTGTTGTTTTGCTGGTGCGCCTTCCACTGAAAACGAGTACCCTTGGTATGGAACTGATGACCGAGCCGCGTGTTACCAAATGGCGTCCATCGTTGATGGAGTGACAGAGCAGCTAGCCCAATATCGTGATCTCAAAAGGTACCCATCGTCTGCTCCGAACGCGCTTCCGGTTGGATGTTGAACGTTGTTTATTTTGGATGAAACTATGATCTTCCGGTTGATGATTGACAGTTTTTTGATGATACATCTTTTAATAGCTCCTCTAACTTCGTGCAATGCACACGGAACATGATACTTTTGGAATGAAGCAACCAATTGAGCAGCGCCGTTAAATAGTAGCTCCTTTTGTGTTAGATCCTATCTGTGTTCAATAAAATCAAAGATCGCTAGGAATAACGTAGTAGGCTTTATAATCGCTACAAAAAAAAACACAATTCAAAGGCATTCGGACACTGGCAGACGTATAGACTCTGTCCAACGTCAACTGCATCGATGAAACACGTCAAAATATTATACTTTTTTTCTGCTCCGTTCGCCTCTCTGTTGACGTCATGCTTTGTACGTGTGGCACAAATCACTTCACGTCAGCGTAATCTCTGCAATCAAGCCCGTTGCGATCAATCTGACCCAAAGAGGTGACGAAAGCCAGCCACAGGGTTGGTTTGACGGTTCGGTTTTGGTTTTTGCACGTTTATGATCGATAAAGTGCAACGGTTTATTAATAGTGCTGATAATGGAATGTACACTACCGTCATCAAATCGCCATTAGATGGTTGGTGGTCTCTGAAGGGTAAACAATACGAAAAAAAAAGGTTGATTTCAATTTCCACAAACCGTTACAGGTCGTTAAGTATAGGTATTACGTCGCGTGATCGTCAATTCGCGGCGTTTTGTTTTCCTTCCCGCGTTTCGTTTGTAGCCACCGTGTTTTCGAAACACGAAATGTTCCCCACCGGGCGCAGAAGACTGCCGCAAGTGAGGCCAAATAGTGACCACCTACGGCTTTAGGTGGTGCTTATTGGTGCGCACCGATTCGGCATGATTCGATTTGGCTTTTCATCGAACATTAAAATCATCGGACAACGATAAGGTTCGAAAACGGATGACACCCTGCGAATGGTCCGCACCGCGGGAAGACTTGCTCCAAGCGTTGATAAATTTGATTCTTTGCTTTTTCCTTGCCACTATGTCGCTACAGACAGACTGCCCATGGAATGACCAGGGATAGATGAGCTTGTTTATAATAACAAAAAAAAAAAGATCATCAACACTTACAACATCACCGCCGTATTATGTTGAATTTTACACCCGACATGAAATGTTCCGTAAAACCTGCGCAATAAAATCTGCTGCCGAGGTTTGGAGTTGGAAATAAAGTAGAATAAAATATACGTCAGTGGTGCTGCTGCGGCGGGATCGATCCGAAAATTGGAAATCGTTTTATATAAAAAGAAAACAACCTTTACTTTCCAATCCATCGCCCTTGGGTGCACGGCGACCGACACGGATGTGGATGACACTTTGAATCGATCGTTGAACATAATTTAATATGTGTGCTTGTGCCTGTGCTCTCCTTACCGCACGTATACGCTCTGTGCCGATGTGGTCAATCAATCTGCCAGAAATAATTTAAGCTGATATAAAGCGTGAGATTTAATGCGTTGCAGGGGGTGCTTTGAGGTTATCGTTTTCTTTGTTGAAAGTGTTGCACCTTTCACCAACGTAAAATGAGAATCAAGCTGTGGGAAGGTGTAAGGAGCTGGGGAGGAAATGACAAAATTTACTGTTCGTCAATTTGTGTTAATGCTGGTACAACTTCATCAGACACTTTGGTGAATTGTATCAATCTTAGCAGTTCTTTAAGAGACTACCTTTTTTTTAACGAATAACCTACCTTTAAGAGACTTAAGAGATTGTTTTTACATGTTACAGAGTGGTGTGTTAAAAGGTAGACATCACGCAAACACGTGAAACGTGAAAATCAAAGAGAACTGAACGGCCGGACAAACTTGTGATGCACACACGTGTGTGCCTGCTTTCGGCAAACCTCAATCGGTGGGAAAATATTGTTCGACTGCTTCCGTGCGCGCGGTTGCGATAGTTTAGTGAGGTGAATGTACAACCGCGGGCAGGCGTCTACAAATGCGCCGTTGCAATTGGACCGCAATAATAACAACAGTAGCAGTGCAAAGGGCAAAGACGACGTCCGTGACGGTCACCGTCCACCGACAGCGTTCCAGCGCAGCGGCAGTACGCTACGCCGGAACGTCGAACGGAAGCGATTTTTCGCGGCACCTCCACCGCCGGCGAACGTACCGGTGGCTGCGGTAGCACCCGGAGACGTCGAAAGGCACGCAGAAAACCCGCCCACCGACCCCGAAAGCGGGCCGAAGCGGCGTGACGATATGCTGCTCACATCGCACGACCATGTCGGCGGCTTCAAGATGATGGGCTTCATCAAGGAGGACGAAATCTATGCCACCAACGGTGGTGTTGGTGGTGGTGGTGGTGGCACCGACAGTGATGGTGACCAACGTAGTCCCAGCGCCAACGCCGTGATTCTCGTCGGTGCTGGTCGCACAACGATCATACCGGAGATCAACGTGATCGCGCCGCCTGCGACCGAGTCCGAGCAAGATGTAAGAAAGGGCAGATGAGAAACCCGCTGTGGTTTGTGGGTTCTTTCTGTGTGGGTCTTTCTGGCGGTATCAATCACATAACGATCAATATCGAACGTCAGTAATAATCGGTTTTCTAATCAGGATCTGTGCTTCCGCTTCTCTCATTCTCAGGGCAAACAAATCAACCACAGTGCATCGCCGTTCCGACGCTGGGGTCAGTCGTCGCTTCGGTCTCGCTCGACGGAACACCGCACGCCGACCAATGGTTCTGGGCGGCGTCCGTCGTCGCTGGCCGCCTCGGAGAGCGATGTATACACGAAGTCGATCGACGACGACTACAGCTCGACCAAGAGTGGCTACAATCCGTACGGTGGAAGCGGTGTGGACGGGCTTTCGACGGACTCCACGATGTTGGCGACTGGTGGAAGTGTCAGTGGGACGCTAGGAACGGCTGGGAGTGGTAGTGGTGCTGGTAGTGCGGGAACCGGTCCAACAGGTGTTGCCGCGTGGGGAACCTCCTTCGAAAGGCTGCTGGACGATGCTGGTGGCCTGCATACGTTCTCGGTAAGATCTTAAGGTCTAAGAGGTGTTCTGGCACTAGTGGTTTTCTTTTGAAAGAGTATCCAGTGACCAGGATGTAGGAAGAAGGGTCATTGACTCAAACTATTACTAATGTAAATTTGTCTATTATGCTGATCTCTCGTTTGATCTTCGGTTGGTCACTGTAGGAATTTCTCAAGAAAGAGTTCTCGGCCGAGAACATCTACTTCTGGACGGCATGCGAACGCTATCGTCAGCTGACCGAGCGCGAAGATAGGGCCCGCGAGGCACAAGCCATCTTCGCCCGGCACCTCGAGTCCGGCTGCAGCGAACCGGTCAACGTCGATTCGATCGCGCGCAACATCGCACTGGAAAACTTACCCCAAGCGGAACCGACCCTGTTTGCCGCCGCACAGAAGCAAATCTTTAACCTGATGAAGTTCGACAGCTACCAACGGTTCATCAAGTCGGACATGTACCGGGTGTGCCAGGATGCGGAAGCGAAGGGCCATCCGCTGCCGTATCCGGGCGAGCAGTTGGATCCGATGCTGCGGACCAGCTTCACGGTGGCAACCGGGAGTGGATCGACGGCAGCCGGTGTGACAAAGTTGAAGAAATCGCTCAGCAACGCGGAAGACCGCCGGCGGAAGTCGTTGCTGCCGTGGCACCGAAAGACGCGCTGCAAATCGAAGGATCGCGGTGATTCGGACGCATCGAAGAAGGATGGTGGGAAGGGTGGTGGATCGTCCGGGACGGGCAGTGGTGACAAGGCATCTGGCGCGACGGGTGGAATCGGTGGCGGGGGAAGTAGTAGCAACACGCTCAAGCTGCTTTCGACAAACTCCACCAGCGACATACACAGTTCTCGAAGTTCCTTGGCAAGGTTGGTATTGTTTGTCGTTCGCTCGTTAATGAGAAATTCATTTAAATTTGTTTTCTTTGTCATCCTAGCTTTGACGCAGCAATCGGGGGCAAATCGTACGATCCGGAAGACTCGCGGAATACGCTCTGCCGGGTGATTCTCTCCAACGGTGCCACCACCGTCGTGCAGACGCGATCGAACGAAACGATCAAGGAGCTGGTGGAACGGTTGCTCGAGAAGCGTGGCATAGTGTACAATGCGTACGAGGCGTTTCTGGCCGGCAGCACCAAACCACTCGATCTGGACGGCCCGTCCGTGAGTCTGGCGGGAAAGGAGGTCAACATCGATCAGCGCGTTGTGTTCAAGTTGAACCTACCGAACCGGAAGATGATTTCGGTCAAGAGCAAGGCGGCGAAACCGCTGGCGGACGTACTGCGGCCAATCCTGCACAAGTACAACTACGAGTTGGATCAGATGAAGGTGGTCGTTCATTCGACGACGGACGTTTGCCTCGACATGACGCAACCGGTTACTTCGGTCGATGGGCTATGTCTGTACATACGCAGCGCGTCCGAGCCGGTGAGCGGCGGTGCCGTGCATCCGGAGCTGGGTCGACCATTGGCGGGGGCACGGCCGGTCATCAACACGGCAACACACCAACAGATTGTGCACCACTTTCAGCAGCAACAACAGCAGCAGCAGCAACAACTACTTAACAGTCAGCCCCAACAGCAGCAGCACACGTTCGCTGTTCCGGCTTCTAATCCACCTTCCTACGCTGTGGCCACCGGTGCGAAAAACAGCACCAGTACGTGCAATAGCAACCAAAATCAGTCCCGTGCCAGCAAGGAGCAATCGGAGCAGACAAAAGACGAGTTGGGCGTTGGTCGGGGCACTATAGGGCAGCAGGAACTGAACACGCTGGACGAGATCACGAACAAAGTGTTCAACGAACTGATGAACGGCAAAACGGCGAACGGTGGAGCGGTCGGGAAAGGGCCACCGGATGTGGACTGTACGTCCGACACGTCCTCGACTCGCCGCGATCGGTTCCGTCGGCGTGGCTCGAATGCCGCACCGTCGGAGAGTGGGCGGGGTGCGAAGAGCAAAAAATGTTCCACCGGTGGTTCGGAGGACGGTGGCGAAAGTGTGACCAATCTCGGCATCAAGAAGCCCATCATTGCCAAGCTGAAGGCGGGTGTAAAGCTGCAAATGCCAACGCGATCGCAGAATGACGGTAGGGTGTGGCCGTTGATTTCGCTTGAAAATAGATTACGAATCGTTCTTTTGTTTCTCTCGCTGTAGAGTTGCTGGAAGGTTTGAAACGAGCCCAACGTAGCCGGCTCGAGGATCAGCGCGGTACGGAAATCAATTTCGAGCTGCCGGACTTTCTGAAGGATAAAGAAAACTTTTCCACTCCATCCGGTGTCGCGTCCCAGACAGTGGCAGGATCGACGAGCGCCAACCTTGCGGCCGGTCCTTCAAAGCTGGCTCGCAGCAAACCGGCTCGACGGTCCGAGGCGACCACACCGACAGGCGAGTTCACCGTGGGTGGTTCGCTGCAGCAGATCAACAAACCGCAGCCAGCTCCGCGGCTCTCGATTACGGGCGTTGGACGTCCGGCACTATCCGGTCCCGGTTCGCCGGTCCACGCCGTCAGCGATAGCCACCTGAATCTGTCCACACAGTGCAACGCTTCGCCCCTACCACAGGACGATCCGTTTCATCACGTGCACGGTGGGGGCGCTGGTTCGCAGTCGGAGAATAGCTATGCCGGTAAGTATCTGCCGGTGTCACACGCGGTATAACTGCAATGGAATTTCTTTTTTTCTTCTTCTTCTTTATGCTTACTAACCTCCCACTAAGTTTGTGACTCGTGCGCGCCGTGTCACAATCTATCGTTTCGACTAATCAACTAACATTGCTGTATTTCATTTTCCCTCCCTCCGTTCTATCTGTGTGACCGTGTCCGAAATACTCAACCCACCGCAAACCCGCCAACGAACATTCGCCACACAATGCGTGCCCAGGGAGCATATCGAGCGTAATTGAAGTTGCGCTCGGGTAAAGACGCTTTGGCTTGAGCAGCTGAAGCAAACAAGCCTGAAATGGTATTTGCGAAATACGTGCGTATGGAGCCATTCTGTTGATGTTGTGTGTTGTACTTGTTGCATCTTTTCTAGAGTTTTTATCAGTCATAATAGTGCTTTTGTTAGATATTGCTTAGTTCATTTTATCATTTTATTAGCTTATACTTGGTTCTGTCGATTATTTTCCATGAGTTTTCATTTCTCTCTTGGATTTGTGTTTTACATTTTCCATTGTCCGTGTGCGTAATTTCCATTGTTACTCATTGGGAAGAGCGAGGAGGTTATTTCTACTCTGAGTTCCTGTTTGTTATTGTTTTTCATATCTATTATTTTTTATCATTGATTTTTAAGTTATCTGTGGATTAAAACTTTGCATTATTTTTAATGTGAAAAATATGTCTACATGGACTTTTTTCACAAAAGTTGCCCCTTGTTGTATGATGAAAACTAAATATAAAACAGAGTTACCATTTTGGCCAGATGAGTTTTAATATATTTAATTGTTTTTTACTTCACCATGAACAACTGTATAACAAACAAGCTTCTATGTTTTATCATATGTATTTTCACTTGTTGAAATCATCTGTTTCAAAAATTAACTCATAGTAGAATTGCTTTGTGACTTTTTGTTTGTACTGTGCAGTAAAGTGATCAAATTGTGTTTTGTTTACCGTATTAATGCATGTTTTCGTATACGTTCAACTGTTAACCCTTGTAGTAACCATTTAGTTCTGTAAAGTTGTCACACTCTACATCCAAACATCCGCCGTTGTGGAAGAACGTTCATTTGCATTGATTTTTGGCACATCTTCTGCGTACCCTACTTCCAGACACTACCCTAGTCTTCACCCATGCCAGACCGGTGAACGGTCAACCACCGGTGGCCGCCACACCACGCACGATCCCATCTAGTTCCTCTAGCTCGTCAAATCACCACCACCACCACAAACACAACCATCACAACCACCACGGCACTGCCGGTGATCATTCCAGCGATTCAAGCACGGGTGCGGACGGTGTTGATATAACCGGCCCATTCGGTTGCTGTGAGCATCATCCGCACGAGACGACATCTCCCGGCAGCTCCCCGCCCTCCCATCACGGTAACCATTTACATCCACTTCACTATCACGCGACAGGGGCGGGTGGAAACGCCAGCGGAACGAATGGTGCGGCAGGCAGTAACTCGTCCACCAACGGCTACCCGTTGGTGCAACACTATCCGTCCCACGGCCATCATCATCATCTTCATCATCCGCATCATCATCCACACGGGCAGCATTATCATCACCATCATCATCACGCCGGCGGTACATCACGTTTCCAGATGGCTGCAGCTGCACCGGTGATGGTGGTAGCCAACGGCAGTCTACCGGAAGCGGGACAACCGGGTCTCGGTACGAGCGATAGTCAAAAAGGACCACCGCCATTGCCACCGAAGCCGAAGATCTTGCCGATGAAACCGTCCAACTGGGGTCATCCGGTTGCTGCATCGTACGCACCCGGTCCCGGCAGCACCACCAACGGCAGCAACAACGGTGAGCTCGGCAGTGGTTCACCGCCGGGTCCACCATTATCCAGTACCACCACTAGTAGTAGTAGTAGTAGTAATCACCACATCGCTAACAATAATGGTGGCGGTGTCGGAGCAGCACCCGGGATCAGTAACAATGGTATCGTAAGCTCAGCGCACAATGACTACACCGGTGGTGGTGGCGGTAATCGACGCGGCACTAGTGTTACGGATGGTCCAATCGGGAATGGTTCGGAATCGTCCGCGATTAGTGCAGCCGTTGCACAGGCGCGCAGCGTCTACTTCGATCAAGGCAATAGTAGTTTTGTATAGCATGGCAACTGACTGAACTGGTTAAAAGTGATTCAAAAGTAGTTAATGGCAGGTAGGGACTGAAAGTAATTTATTAAAAATAAATTGTACCGTTCGACGATATTAGCGAAATTGAGGGAGGGTTGTGATCAGTGTGAGTGGCACATGACTGGCCCGTGATATAAGAGCGACTATGTTTCCATGATGTAGATAACGAAGCACACTAGGGACGGTCGGAGGTAGAATAAGTGACGAAGAATTGAAAATAAATTATTTAATTTTGTTTTAAACATGTTGATCGGGTTTGCTATTTGTCTATTTGGAACAAGTATGTTATTTTTGAGGACTTCAAGGAAACGTTGAGTAAGTATTCGTAATTTTGTCATACAAAGAGCACACAAGAAACATATGATTATTCACGTATTGTTACACTTTATTATTACGACTAATAATGCAATAATGCAAAGGGCAACGAAACAACATCATTCAAGCCGTTGCGGCTGTTTCCACTTTGCCCTTATCGCCCTCCGCGACGACATCCTTCGTCTCGGGTTTCGCTGCTTCCACCGGCGGTTCATCATCCACACGGTACGTTATGAACGCAGGCGCTTTCGGTGGCATCCAGTCGGGAATAATCTTCTCGTGCAGTCGCCACACACCGTACTCATTGGCCAAATGTTTCTCAAACACTACGTACTCGAGACAATCCTTTGGTATCGTCTCACTACCGTGCATTAGGCGCCCGAACCGATCGTAAATGGCTAGCGTTTGCTGGCTGTGGAATCGTACTGTGACCTGGGCGAAGATGTTCTCCTTTGTAATAACGTCCGTGCAACGCGCATGTACGACGCGCGGCGGTTCGAGCGACTTTAGAAACTGCCAGCGAATCGTCTTATCGGCCACGTTGTGCATCAGCTCCGGGTACGCACGCTCCGTAACGATCTCTCGCAGCTTGTACTTGTTTTTCTCGCACAACGTGCGGTGCGCATCGATGTAGATGTCCTGCGCGAGCGTGGCAAACTCCGGCGGCTCGAACTCTTCATCGTAGTTACGAATCTTCCGGATGGCCATCATTGATTTGGTTTTCTTCTCCAGCTGTTCGATTTTCTGTTTGGCGCCCTCGCGCGAGATGGCCGACATACGTCCGTCGCCCTCCGGTGGCACGTACGGTTCGAAGACACCGCCCGTACAGCTGATATAGAAGGGCCGTTCTAGCCACGGACGTGGCGGAAGAATACCGCGCTCCTTCATGCGCGTTTTTATTTGCTCCTGCGATAGTTCGTTCGCCTTTTCATTCAGGTTCGGTATGTCGATTTTGATGAACTTTGCTTTACGCAATCGTTTCCACTTGGGGTCCCAGTGTTTCGTACGCCGGTGCCGCACCTGCTGTTGGTTGATGATCGTGGCATTCTGAAGGCACGGGGCCAGGAACCCGCTAGAGGGTAGCTAAAATGGGAATTTATTATGTTAAATAACGTAGGGTACATGCTGTGAAATAATTACCTGAAGCAATTTAATCGCCGCACGGCTTGCAGCCACAAACGATGCCATGTTTTGATATACACAATAAAAAACATGTAACTGTCAAATATTCCGTCAAGTGGCGAATGTTAAACACAAGGTAGGTATATAAAAGGGATATTCGTGTGTAACATATTGATTTGAAATAGATAAATTTGTGTATTACTAACTTCTAGAACCAAGAAAACATTTATTACCACATGTTAGTGAATCAATAAAGATGTTTGGTTGTTTGAATTGATGCCAATAATCATTTTAAAAATGTTGTTGGGACTCCCATTTTTTATGCCACACTCTACCATAAAGCGGCTGCTATCAAATCAATACCAATGTCGGTCCACAATAACGCGTCGACCGACAGTGAATCTGTTTATTGTGGAATTTTCAACGAATTTCATAAAGTTATAGGCAGCATTTTGAAATTCGGAATAAATGGATTTACAGCGAATGGTAGCCGCTTTATAGCAGCATACAGCAGTTTGGCTGTACGAAATACCATAGAACCCCAAGGTGCTTATATACCTTTGTAGCTACCTTGCTCCACATTGGCAGTTTGTGTTCGCCTGTCAGTTCGGGGTTGAAGATAAAAAACCTTTTCTCTCGATCATTCGTTGTGTTCAGTCAAGTGCTCCGCGACCGTAACTGTAAATTTGTAAGTAAAATATTCGCCCTTGCGCTCGCGGGACAAGGAATAAAGTGCAGATTAGGCATATCATTAGGGTAGCTAGGATAAACGGTGTTGGAATATGTAATTCGAAGAAATAATCCATCCCATTGCGCCAGTACGAACGGAAGTAGCCTCGGTGCAGCAGCACCCCTTCCCCCGGGATTTCATGTAGAATAACTTCCCATCTTTCATCATGGCGTCGATTCGTACGCATTAGTCATCGTTCCGCATTGAATCGCCTTGAACAGGTAGGCAGCGGAATTGCTGACAAAGAAAAAAAACCACCGTCTTGGGGTGTCTTATCTTGAAAATCGTTCGAGGCAGCGGTTCAAAGATGGCTACGTAGTGTGGAATGCGAAATGGCGGTGTTTCGTATATTGAAGCGCGTTTAGCACGCATCGCTTCTTTGTGTCAGAAATGTGGATGAAGAACAGTTTAAAATTGGCGCAAGTGACATTTGTCGCTTTCTTTGTTCATTGGCGATCGGGAGTTATTGCGTACAATGAGGAAATGTGAATATTGCGTTTCTTCACGTATGCGAAGTTGATGGAAAATTTTCTCAACCCTTCCCCCCGGTTCCTTTGCGCACGCTTCCACTCGCAATGGTTGGGAACGAAATCCTAACCTAACTTTCGTCGGCGCAATGTGTCACGCTGTTTGGTACGATGTAAAAGTGCGTAGAAAGGGCATTTCGTCGTCGTCATCATCATCATCATCGACATTTAGTCGAGGGTTGATGTTATTTTGCTAGGTTGTTTGTTAGAAACTGCATAACCTTTAGAAGCGGGTGGTGTTTGATGGCAATGGGAAAAAACGGAAGTGCTTGTGGTGGAGGTTAATAGTACA
This sequence comes from Anopheles farauti No. 4, assembly GCA_000956215.1. NCBI lineage: Eukaryota > Metazoa > Arthropoda > Insecta > Diptera > Culicidae > Anopheles > Anopheles farauti No. 4. The sequence continues at coordinate 30,545 of JXWZ01007777.1, read as the reverse complement.
GCATCTGTTGCTGGCGCGTGTGCTGTATTTTGGCAACATAAGAGGATTTTCCCTTTCTCATATGTCACAGCACAAAATTGTACACGTGTGGCAATTTGCTCTTATCGATGTGAACAAGTTTCCCGTACAATTTTGAAGGAGAAAGCCCGTGGGAGATGTTTTTGTGTTTGAACCGGTTATTGGCGGTGTTTGCTAGGCAATTGAGCTCAAAGAGCAGATACTGACGTGTCGCATACTTGTCTAGTCGCATACTCATCGTAGGAAGCAGGATGATGGTGGTTGATAAGTATATTTTCTTTGATAGGCTTCTTAGATGATGCTAAATTAATCGTTTCTTTCGGAGCTTTAAGAAGTGGTTTAGTTGTTTGTGTTAAGCATAACTTTTTAAAATAATGTATGACATATTGAAGCGTTTTGCTTACAAAAAGATTTTGTGAGTTCCACCATACGGTATCTGACACAGTAAAATGGGCGAAGGGGGGCGTTGGATGGTTAAATTTCTTCATCATTGCAGTCACCTAGAAGATAGTTTTCATGGTGTTTTATGTTCTCTTTTTTCTTCTTTTTGGTAGAAGTAAGTGTCACCATTTCCATCACACCATCACCACATCCCCGCCAACGCTTTCTCACCGGAAGACTAACTGAAATATCACCTAGCCCAGTTATATAGGAGAGCACAGACACATAAGAACAGGAGAAGAAAAGAAGGGTACGCTGAAGTTCGAATTCCGGAGGCGAAGAAACCGAGCGCTTGTCATTATTTTGTTGTCATATTTTGTGTTCTCAATAATTTACACACGTCTCGTTTGTTGATTGGATAGATTCGGACCCGACCCGTCTTCATTTTTGCGGAAAACCAGTAACTAAGTAAGCTTTATTTTATTTTTCTTTTTTATTTTTATTTAATTTTAGCTCTAACAAATTTTAAATTAACCGGCTGTTCCGTGGCGTTTTGGGTGTCTTTTGTTAAAATTATTTTTATTTTCTCGCTCATTTTATGCTGCAGAATTTATACAGGGAATGTTTTTTAAACAAAGAGGTTTTGCACTATTCCTCGCATATCCCCGGCGAGGTGTATGGTGGTTCTGTTCTTCGTTGTGTCATATTCTTATTCACGTTGTGTTGCCATTTCAGATCAGTTCCCAAAAAAAACCTCATAAAAACATACTGCCAAAACATCGAGAAAGGAAACAGAGATAAATTGAAATTTGTTTTTCGTGTGGTAGAAGAAAAAGCTGGTAAGATACGTTCGTGATACTATTTTGTGACCATGGGCCGCCTTTGTAATTACCTTGGCGTTTGTGGTCATCTTGACGGGTATTCCCGTGCTACATTACCACGATGCATTTTTTTTGTATTTGCACAGCTCATACTTATCGTAGTATTAGTTTTTTCTCGTTTAGTGTTCATTTGATTAAAAACTATAATAAAATAATTTAAATTCTACAAGTCTTTGTTAAGTTATAAGTTTTTTAGTTTAGTAAAAATTAAATCTCAGACTCTTCGCAATACGTAATGATTTTTTTTCTGATTAGCCTTGAGCAGCAGAACCCTTCATGTTTGCGTTTGGCTGTGTCCGTTTGTCGAGTAAAACTTTACAAGGACATGCACACAACCCCCCCATCGCGATTGCGTTTGCTAGTATGAACGGCGCGACGCGCTGCGGTTGTTCGTTGTCGGCTCTATTGCGCTTTATTTAGGTCATGGGAATCTGACATGATAATACTCAATCCGCGCTCGCTTCCTCCCGGGCTGTGTCCGGTCGGTGTGTGTGGTGATGGTCGTGGGTGAATAAAATATTACATTTTTTTATATTTGCATTATTTTGGGATGCGAAAAGAAAAGATGAAAATATGTTTAACATAGACACACACAATACGTGCACCTGTATCCATTTCAGAAAAAAATCTTTCGTTGAAAATAGTATACCCTCGCAAAACATCAACTGAATGCGTTTGTTGAGAGGCTGTTTGCTCAATATGTTTCGTTCATTTCTTCTCTACTTGCAGTAATTTGTTGTATGAGTCAGAAAGCCGAAAGACCAGTACTATCAGGTCAACGCATCAAGACCAGGAAAAGGGGTAAGTGTAACGTTAACGATTGCGTTCAAGTATAGCTTTCCGGAGCTACTTAAATATCCATACAAAAACTAATAGGTCAATAGCCATAACATGCTGCACCTATTGAGCAAGGATGGTATAGTGAGATGGATTACTCGTTTGTTGACGCGCTTGTATCTAATTTCGGGTCCGTTGCTGGAAGTAAAACTTCCACAGACAGAGTAATTCTACAAGAAAGCTGAATTAATAGTGCTATAAATCGATTGTTTACGCCTTTAGCAACGCTGCTGAAGGAATGTTCTTCTACTCTATAAATGTAACCTAACCTTCCATCGCTTTTAAAGACGCGTCGGAAATGAAAACTCACGTGCTCTCGTTGCGACGAATGTGAATACCTGTCTCTCCTCGCTTATCATCCGCTGAACGTGTGCACTAGACTGGGCCATACGTGCGAGTAGATGAATACACGTGACGGCTTTGTTAGTGACGACGTTCGTGGACGTCAATTGTGCGCGTGTTTTAGCTTGATATTTCAATCATATTCTCAGCAAAAGACAATTCAATCACATCAATGGTTGATGAATTCGTACATGAAAAAAAAAAAGTTCGTTAAAGATGGGATGAGGTTGAATTCGCATATGAAAACATGTTGGTGATTGCAATATGCAACATTCATTTTGTGTGCATCGTGAAGGAGGAGGCTTTACACAGTTGTGGATCACAGGCTCGGTGCATTATTCCTTCATCAGTTTGTGGTATAAATTTAGCTTAAAACTGTGAGATCAATATTGGCTTCGGCTTAGCTATGTTATGCAAATGATACGCTCCATATTTGTTGTAACACGCAGCCTGGCTACAATTAAACGTACGAAGAGCAGCAAATGGTAGTTTTTAGATTGTGCACAATGAATTTTGTATGAATCGCGACGCCGTACACAGTTGTGGACCACGGGCACGATGTATTAATCCATCATCAGTTTGTGGTATAAATTTAGTTCAAAACTGTGAAATTAATACTGGCTTCGGCTTAGCTATGTTATGCATGTGATATTTTTCCACACTTGCCGTAACACGCAGCCTGGCTACAGAACTACAGAAATCGGTGACGAATATTGAGTTAATCCATCAAGTAAACCATCATTTGGTGTAGTTACAGTTTGAATTAATAAGGGTTTCTTTCTTTTTTCTATCCTTCCTTTTTTTTTTGCACAGATGAAAGAGAGAAGAATGACCCCACGGGATTCCGTGACGCGGTCATTGCAGGTCTCGACTCAGCTGAAGATCTAGAGCAAATTTACAAGTACCTTGACAGCGCTGGTAATAAACTCGACTATCGTCGCTACGGTGAAGTATTATTCGATATCTTAATTGCTGGTGGATTACTCGGTAAGTGTTGTGATAGAGAGCGCCTCATGGCGGCGTGCTATGACGTGAAGTTACGCTACATTCCTCTTCTCCTCTCGCAGTTCCCGGTGGGTCCATCTCCCAAGATGGCGAGAAACCACGTACCGATCGCTGTATATTCGCAGCATCGGAAGACATGGAATCGATGCGGAACCATGAGCAGGTAAGCAGTGCGAGTGAGTCTTGTGGATTTGTTGTCCATATTCGCACACTTTTTGCTAGAACCGGATGCTGAGACGAGATTCTCGCAATCTCCCCACAGCATTTTACGGTGTAGATACGTGTGCGAGAAAAATACGGAATTCTTTGCTTGAGGTCGTATTTTCCTTCTACCCCTTCCGAGGGGAGATTTGGATGCGGTCCTTTTCTAGCATTCCTACACACATACCGCATTTATACATGGTAAACGAGTTAAATTACGGTTAAACTAATCATCGTCCTCTATATTTTTGTTTTTTTTTTCTAGATCTTTATTCGGCTCATGCGTCGATATAAGTATCTCGAGAAAATGTTTGAAGAGGAAATGAAGAAAATTCTGATCTTCATCAAGGGTTTTACTCCACTCGAAAGGATCAAACTCGCTCGCATGACGGCTTTGTGGATGGGTAAGTGTTTTAGCTGCTTCGCTCAACTAGTAACTTGGTGATTGTTGTGAAAAGATTTTCTTTTGTTTCAACTAATTTCATTCCAAATCAAGTTTTCCTATTTCGGCACCAGGATCACTGGAGGCTATGCGTTTAATTTCGATCGTGCCGAAGGTGTTGTAAGAAGAAATTACAGTGCCTAAAACAATTCCCTTATAGTCATTTTGCTTACGCCATTATTCGTTCGCATATCTTAACGTTTGGCGTCAATGAAGACTATTACAAAAGCTCCTCTAAAGCATTTTCTTCCCCTACAAAACAAAATCAACATCAACCTATCTAAGATAGTTATGACTTTGTTTTAACGACTCTATGCTCGTTTCGTCCTTCCATTTCCAGCCAATGGCTCCATTCCGCCGCAAGTGCTGAACGTACTGAATAATGAACACCTGACGAAGGACGGGCTGGCGCTGGAGTTTCTGCTGGAGGTGTTTGTCACCTTCAAGCAGGAGAAGGGCGGCAATGCGCCGCTGGTCGCCGCCCTGCGCAAGGGTGGCCTGGACACGCGCCTAATGGACTTCCTGCCGATGAACAAGCGCACCGAGGACTACCTGAAGACGGTGCTCGTCGAGAAGGATCTGGCCGACATTTTCAAGCTCCACAAGAATCAGGCGAGCCAGGAAGCGAAACGAGAACTGACGCAGGTAAGGTTGGGTTGGGTGTGATATGGATGGCAGGTTTATCGCGACGGAGGCACCCAATTAGAACCGACTGAATAATGGTCCTTTAATTCCATCCGGTCGGTGTCGGAAGGTGTGCTAGAGAAGATTTTCTGATGTCAGCACGCAAAAAATGCATCGGACACATACGCTACGTCGGGTTGTGTCTGTTGTTCGTGTTGACATGAACATTTTATGTGAAACTGGTCCCTCGCGCCATTCCAAGTGCAATGCTATTTTCTTTAAAGGTGATTTTTCTTTGGTAGGCACATAAGTTAGTAGAACCAAAGCGTATCGTCATCTTATCGATCATTTTTGGTGGGAAATCGTGTGCCAGATTAAATATCAGATGAGTGCTTCTGTGGAATGCTTTAATTTTTTATTAGCACTTCTGCAATGCGAATCATCTGAGACAATAACGAAGAATGGAAAAATGAAATGATAATTAAGATACATGTTACACAAGGAATGGTGAGAAATCCCCAGAACAAATCGTATGGCCAGCGGTAGAATCATCAACTGTTGCTGGTTAACGATTAAAAAAAAAGGAAATGTTTCTGGGATATATTATAAATTAAATCGTACTGCATTGGATGTTGTCACTACGCATATTGTCCAATGCGTTAAGGTTTCGAACATTTATGTTGCAGTATTTCGAATGAGTTGTTTATGCTTGAAACGACTGGAAAGAGAAATAACTCGCCACATTTTTTTATATTTTCTCTTACAGCTGCTGATTGATGATATTAACGATAGCAAGACAATTAAGGATATTATCGGCGACTTGAAGGAAATGTCGACGAAATCAAACATTCCCGAGCATGAAGTAGTTGGTCTCGTAAGTATTGCTTTGTTTGCGTTCGACCGGTTTTGTTTTTAAAATAAAGATTCGCACTATAACGGCGTTCCCATGCTGCATTTATGCTTCCCTTTGCTTCGTCGGACAGATTTGGTCCACCGTAATGTCGCTAGCCGAGTGGAACAAGAAGGAGGAACTGGTCGCGGAGCAAGCACTGAAACATCTGCGCGCCTATACGCCGCTGTTCGAAGCATTCACCAGCACGGATCGATCGGAGATGGCACTGCTGCTGAAGGTGCAGGAGTTCTGCTATGAAAACATGAACTTTATGAAGGCCTTCTCCAAGATTGTACTGCTCTTCTACAAAAGTAAGTAGTATTTGAACGCGTGCTTGCGTGTATTAAATGGAAGCCCATGCTCATTTCATAAACACCTCGTATTTACACCGATTTTCCCCCCTCTTCCACAGCCGAGGTCATCACGGAAGATTCGATTTTGAAGTGGTACAAGGAGGGCCATTCGAACAAGGGCAAAATGCACTTTCTGGAGCAGATGAAGAAATTTATCGAGTGGCTGCAAAATGCTGAAGAAGGTAAATAATCGATCTGTAATTAGAATGGTTGATTTAAAATACAGAACTGATTGGTGTTGTACGCGATACCGTCTAATGACGGGAATTATTAACACTACTTTGGTGGAGAGTTTCGGAACAAATCTATTTTTATCTGTGATACGAAAACAACACAAACTAATTTCGACATCATAGTGACATGGTTGAATTAGCATCTGGGCAAACACGGACTTCAGTGAGAGAAATGCTGATATTCGTCTTTAAACCGATGCGATAGCAAATTCATCACTATAATGGTCTAATTATCAATCTTTTCTTATAGATTGTTAATTAATCTTAGTGGTTGGACAAATTTAATAGAAGTGGACAAAATTGAACACTATTTTTATCGCCAATCTTCCGTTCGAGTTGCCATTTTTGTACACATTTAATTAAGCGCACGGTCGGTTTTCTTAAATCAACCTTGAACATTTTATCTTTGATACTGTTCTTATGAGTTTAGTGCGAAATGATAACAGAAACTAATCCAAATTTCTTTTCGCTCACGTTTACAGAAAGTGAATCTGAGGAGGATTAAATCATCAACACAACCAACACACCATCTACCGGAAAACAGGATGATTCATCTGTATCTCGTTTCTGATCGTCTCGGATACTCTCTTATCAAACAACAATAGGCAGCACGGCAGCAGCAACATAGCGCCCATCACCCCACTCACGTTCTGCTTAAATATAACCTCTTTTTTTAGACGATTATACGCGTTTTTTGTATGTATGTGTGTTTATGTGTGTATGCGCGCGGCGATGAGATGTTTCCGAATGAGCGCGCTCGAGCACAGTAGGCAACAAGCATGCGGCGATTTTTGAGACAGATCGATAGTGTGCTGGGGAATAGTGAGGGTACACAACACCACACGCTCAAACACACTTACACACAGACACTCATTTTGATCAGTAACTATGCCTTTGTCACAGCGCGAATCAAGCAAACTGCCAGCTGTGTAATTGCACGGCTTTTTTGAGAGCTCCTACAATTATTTCATCGATCACACCAACTCCCGCCGCGGTTTAACAATCTTTTAGTTCACGCGGTCACGATGGTAGCAGGATAACATTAACATATTATTTATAATTCCGTAAAATCTCTTGTGTTTGTATGCGCTTCCTGTTGTGGATTTTAAAATCTTTTACCCAGCAGAAATCAATACAGGTGCTGACGAGACGCAAATCGAAAAAATATAAACAATGTAAACAAATTATTAAACAGAAGAGTTTCTTTTTGTTTTTGTGTTCTGTTCACCTGATTATTTTTGTGTTGTACCTCAATGAAATGTTTAGTCCGTTGGACACGACGGCAGTTGTGAGTAAAAACAATATTGTAAAACACCAAATAGACAAGGACAAGCAGAAAGAAAAATCACGCATGAAAATGCACGGAAATACCGACCCCGCAACGATTCAAGCGTAGAACCCGAGAGGGATATGATTGATTGGTGCAGCAATTAATGCCTTTTCTTTTTCAAAACAACGAATTGATCACGTAGAAAAAAAGGTTTCCCATTGTAACAAACAAAATACAATCGACGAGAAGAAAAAAAAACACGAAACGAGTTGTCTCATGTTTCTGACTAATTTAGAAGATTCGAGGCGAAGGATACGTATTGCAAAGGATTTGACTGTCTTCTCTACTGTGTCCTAGTGTGAGCGCTCGAAAGATGCTAAAGTATACGTAACACACTATTTCACAATGTATCCTGCTCGTAAACATCATCGGACAACTACACAAGAAACTTGACCAATATTGACCACTTAAACTTTCCGGAGTCTTCCAAAAAGCGTACTTAAAACCACGATAAGACTCCACTGCGCGGTAACGATTGTCCGATCCTAGTAAGCCATTGTAAATCGGTAAGGTAGTAACAACAACAATAGCAACAAGCAGCAGGCAACGAAATTTGCCTTTTCGTTGAGAGTATAAACAAGAAACTGAAACTCCTTACGAAACAATCCTCAACAAAAAACAGTTTTTACTAGATTTTTTTATGTTATGAAACTGATCACTGAAACAGAAGAATCATTATAACGAATGGTATCCAGTATAGGAACGCAGAAGCAACAAATAAAACGGTTTGGCAGTGTGTTTGTGTGTGTGTCCCGGGCGGGTGTTGGACAAGACGATCATAACAAATGCTTGGGATTTAGTTTTTATCCTGCGTTTACGAATATCACAGTGCATCCATTTTCTTCCGAGCAAAAGTTTTGCACTCGTGTCAACGTATGGAGCACGACCAGGTAGGTTCAAGTTAAGTACACTAAAGATGACATTTAATACTGCACATCATTTTGCACAGTGGAACATCTGATTGACCTGAAATAAATAGTCTTTTTCAAGTCGGTATGTTTGTAGTTTTAACATAGCAACAATTGGAAGAAAACAGTATTTTCGTCTGCCGGTATTTCTCAATTTGAGCGTGAGAACAAAATGGCTTCCCGTGTCACACGTACAAGATAGTTAGAAACGTAGTAGTGTATTTGTACAACGCTTTCGTGGGGTTTATTGTAGAGTTTTGCTTATAAAAAATAATAAATTATTCTAAACATCCTGCTCTGTTCCTGCCGATGGAATGACCATATTACATGGTTTATACTTCTCCTCTGCCGCGTTTTGCTTCTTCTTAACATAATGTCCTCTTTTAACACTCACTTACACGCCGACAACATCCGTCTCGCAGTTCCGTTCGAGTGCATTTCGCCTTCGCAACTATAACTTTGTTTCATTTTCGCACTGCAGTATGAGAATGTTACACGGCATCAAAAATGCTTTACTGGAAGGGGATTTTAGTAGTCGTCGTGTGAGGCGGATACCGTTTATCACATATCACTAGTGGAAGGGAGCAGGTAATGCCGATCTACTATTTCGTTCGTTGTTCTTTGATTTTTTTATAAAACACACGTCACAAGGCAAGGGGGGAGGGCGAGGTCCATGCAACTGGGAGTCGCCTTATAACGAAACGGAATCTCCGACGAAGCCCACCGTTCAGGGGACGGGAAGTTGTGACGGATTATTTTTGCCCATCGTTTTGAACGCAGGTAGTTAGGCACACCACACTATGATAATTGATCGTTGCCGTGATTCGCACAACGTAGGATGCCCGGTTCACGGTTGACTTGTTGTATTGCGGAAGGACGGGTTAAGCATGACGATCTCCTCCTCACTGTCGTCCTCCGTATCGGTGAGCGGATCACGTTCGTCATCGTAGTATGGTTGCAGTTCTGCCATAGAAGAAAGGAAGTGCGAGTCATTTTATCTGTTTTATCTGTTTCTCACTCCTTCTCTCCACCGCTGACTTACTTTTCGTAGACGCGCGGAAGAGCTCGGTTTCCTCGTCGTCATCGAACAGCTTCCGGTTGAGTTCACCCTTTTGTGGTAGGAGCGAGAAGTTGTAGTAGTACCGCGAGTCCCGCCGACGGGCCTGGATGTACATGAAGCACATGATGCCGCCGACGATAATGCCGACCGAAACGCATCCGGCCAGGATAACGAAGACTAGGCGCGGCAAACCGAGCACCCGTTCGTCGCGGGTCAGATGGAACACGATGCCGGACGCGCCACCCAACGGTCCTTGACTAATTTTTCTGCAGATGATTTAATTTTAATTATTTATTAAATATTTTGTCAGTCAGTACGATTGTATTTACATCGAAGTATGCTGCGATTGAATTAAAAACAACAATCTGACACAATGGACACAGGAGCGGACAAAAAAAAACGGACATATCCGTCATATCAAATAATTTGTCCATGGATTATTATGGATTAGACACCAACACTAGCGTGTTTTTTTAAAGACTAACACTAACTAAAATACCAAATGTTTCTTTAACCTGTAATAAAGAACCGTATCTCGAATAAGCTTGAAGTGACTTACTTCTCTCCCGGTGCATAGCCGGACGGTTCAGCATGTATCACGATGTCCTTTGTGCCGGTCAGTGTGTTGAACTCGAATTTTCCCAGCGGTCCGGTACGCGCCGTAGCCAGGATTTGCGACGTGTGCGCATCGGTGACGTACACTTTAGCATCCGGCAGCGGATGATTGCCATCGTCCAGTACGATACCTGCCGAGCGGGATGGGAAATCAATTAAATCGATTTTACTATGAGCGTGTAGCGTGACTCGGAAACATCATCATACCGCTCACGACAGCATTCATCTCCACACCACCATCCAGCGGGAACACCTTCATCGTTTTGCTCGGTTCCAGCACACCGAAGTCGCGGTGCTTTTCCGGTTCTGCGTGCGGCACAACCGGCACCGGTGGCTCCACGATGCTCTCCCGTGGCCGGGCTGCCTCCTTCATGACGATTTCACCGAGATCCAGTATCTGGTTGTCGCTCAGCGTTATCGGCACGATGCGGGACGTGTAGTTGTAGCAGCTGATTTCGATTTCCATCGAACCGGACGGCAGCACGATGCGGAAGTGGGCCAGATTGGGTGTCACCTTGTAGATCAGATTGTTGCCGTGCACGCGCAGGATCGCCTTGCGCAGGGGCGCCCCGTGTACGTCCTTCACGTACCCCTTGATGCCGGTATCGATCAGCCGCAGGAAGTTGAGCATGCGCTCGAGATTCTGGCGCCACACGGTTGCGATCGAGTTTTCGGAGGGCATTTTGCAGCAGCCTAGCTGCATCGTAAACAGTGGCACCTCGTACAACTTCTGGATGGCGTTCGTGACACGCTGCGTCGCTTCGACTTGGTGCAGTTGACCGGCGTCAACGGCACACGGTTCGGTCGCATTCAGCGGCTGCCGGTACTTGTGACCCTTGATTTTCTCCGCAAAACGTGAGTAGATCGCGACCTTATCGTCCGTGTTCGGGAAGCTACGTGGGAAAGGATACAGACGATAACGTGAGTGTTTTATTTAACCAGAAGTTAGCAAACCAACGATACTTACAACACGTCGTGCCCACCGGCGGAAAACGTAAGCGCCAGATCGTACTCCTCATCCTTCAGCATGCGCAGGAACATATCCTTCCGGTGGTCGGTTTCCGCGTTCAGCAACTTATCCGCCAGCTCGTCCGAGTGCAGCGTCGGATTGCAGACCGATTCATTCGCCCGGTACTGTTGCACGATTTCGTCGAAATCGTTCTTGACCGGCACGAAGTGTAGGACGGTATTTTGCAGCAGCTTGATCAGCAGCGGTTCCTTGATGAGGTAACCGGCGAGGACGTGGCGCGCCAAGTTGATCACCATTTCACGGCCGATGGCGGCCGTTTGGAAGAGGGAGGAAACGATCAAAATGTGTAGCTTCGTTTCTTCCGGTGTTCCGATCTGTAGGAGGACAAAAGAAGAGCCAAAATCGTACCAGTTAAAGGGGATTGTTTTCGTTCGGTGAGTGGGAATGTATGGGCACTTACATTATCGGTCACCTTTACCGAAGGATACGCCATCGACACCTCATTACCACCGAACTCGAGGGATACGGATTTGTAGTTTTTGTTCTCGAACTCGGCCATAATGGACTTCAGCTCCGCATCGGAATGGTAGCGCGTTTTCAGAATGTTCTCGAGCGTCCGGTAATCGTACGCCGACGACCAGTGCTGGGGATCGTCACGCATCAGCTGAAAGTCGACGAGTACCGCCTGCTCGGCTTCCGGCGGGATGCGCACCTGGAGCGTTTGCGGTTCATATCCTTCCGCCTCGGCCGTCACGTTGTACAGACCCGGCAGCAGCAACCGATAGAAGCCACCGTCCGCGGTCGTGTACGTGACGTGCTCGATCTGATTGACCTGCACGCTAGCCCGTGCGATCGGATGCCCGATCGTGCTCTTCACGTACCCGGTGATACCGTGCTGCGCCTGCTCCACGTACTGCAGCAATGCCTCGCGGTTTTGCTTCCAAAAGTCGGGCAACTGGGAGGCGGGCGGAAATTTGTCGCAGCCTACTTCGAGCGTTAGCTCGTACGCACCGCCTACCACGTACGACCAGTCTTGCATGCCCCCGGTGACACTGTACCAGGCGGCACCGTTCGTGATGCCGTCGGGGAAGTTCTCCCGCAGGAAGGTCGGACACGGCTTGCCGAGGTGCATCGTTGTGTGTGACTGTGTTGAGAAGGGAAGTAAAACGGACGGAAGAGATGAGCAAACAATCTGGTAACCAAAGGTGTCGAAACACACTTACGTTTGCGTACACATGGGCCAAGTACTGGAACAGTTCGTTCTCCTCGGTTGGATTCTTCACCGTGCGCGGATTTCCGTACTCGCTCGAGTAGGCGAAATCTTTCGGCGAATCATCGTACGGATAGTTGGCGACCAGTGCGCCACCGTGCAGATTCGCCGACAGCACGAACGGTATCGAGAGCGACCAATTCATCACCGCCATCGTTTCCGGCTCCTGGTGGCTGTTGTACTGGTTCCGCCCGAACTGGTCCGGGAAGTTGCGGTTCAGATCGACGTTGTTCGCGTTCGAGCGACCCCGCAAACTGTCCTTATCGTTCATATCGGCCAACTCATACCCGTCCGGGTTCATCGAGAACAGCAGATGGAGCCGCGTGTGGGCGACCAGCTTCGTGACGCGCTCAGTGCGGTTGTAGTTTTCACAGAGATACTTCGCGAACAGCAACAACAGCTCCCGACCGACCACCTCGTTGCCGTGCATGTTAGCGATGTACTTTACCTCGGGCTTGGCGGCCTTGTGCTGGCCGAGCGTTTCTGTTACCTCCATCACCCACAGATCGCGTCCCTGCACCGATTTGCCGATCGAGTAGAGGCGCGTTATCGAGGGATAGTTGCTGGCGAGATCTTGTATGTAGCTGCAGCATGAGGAAGAGAAGAGAATGTGTTTAATAACATTTCTTACTTCAAACTCAAGGCGCGCGCTACCTACCGAACCATGGCGGTGTAATTGTGATGCACGAATTCGGGCGTTTTGGCAAATCCATAATCGTCGAATGTTTCACGTACCACGCGCACCTGCTCTGCCTTGGACTTTGCTGGAATGGATACAAATTATGGTATTAGGCGCACATATCTTCCTCGTTGCTTTGTTCGCTGCTATGCTAAGTGTAGAAAAGAATCAGAAAGTGCCAAATGTTAGTATTAAGTTAGCTTAAGAATAGAATTAGTATTAGTAAATCGTGCTAAGTGTTATTTATTTATATAATAATTTACATTAGAAGCATAAAACAATGTACAACATTCTCTATTGTCTTATGTTAAGGGATTATTTGTGAAATATCACTTCGGGAAAGTTCACGGAAGGTTCATTCGATAGCATACGGACAAATCACACATTCACACAATACGCACGAACACAAACAAAAAACCATTCTCGACAACAACCAAATACATTACAAGTTACCGTAGTTCCGTATCCAACTGTACACACTTGCTCATAAAAACGAGATAAAGAAAATCCTATTATAGTAGGCTACTTTTGCGCTGGCATTTCGATCGAACTTCGCAATTGCTGTGTTGTAGTACGTACGTATCATCTTTATTTGTCACTTTCGCCTCACGCTACATGTGTCTCTTTCTCTCACCGTTTCACGCACCTCTGCCCGTCAACCAGCAACACAGGATAAGGTGTTGAGGTGTTGGGGATTCGACTTCCAGTAGACATGTATTGCATCCCGCTTGTTTGTGAGATTGTGCAGTGTTTTTTTAAGGATAGAATTTCCTTTTGTTTCTTTATAACGTACGTTACCACGTGTTTTGTTTTACAATCGGATTACACAACTTTACAGAGGGAGAGACAATATTCTATACAATTACATAGCTCCAGACGGCGAGACCTTACGGAACAACATATTTTATCATTTCTGATTTCGAAATATACATCGATGTAAGTGTGTATGTACGTGTGTGTATTTGTGAGCGGAAAAGAGGAGCGGTAAATTTCTTAAACCCGTTTCAGGGATGGAGAGTAAATCGTTAGTTACACGGGGATAGGTACGAACATGCTAAAACACCATTGTTCCCTGTTTCGAGCGCGCACTTTTCTCTCAACATTTTTTATTTCATGATTCACTTTATTACTAGTGACATCAACTTGACAGAACTGTGTGTATATTATTGGGACAATTTTTCATAGACTTACGGTAACGAAAGAAAAAAAGATGTTGTAAAAAAACTATACATAAACACAACTTTTTCGACCTGCATTCCAAGAGATACAGGCGTCGGGAGAAGCCTTGCGAACTGAACATGTTTTCCAGTGTGGGAAGTCAATCACAACAACAATGACCCGGTGGCCTTCCAAACCCACAACGTTTTTTGGTGTGCATGCACAAGAGAACAATGATTATTTGCATCAGCTTACTTAAACCTAGATCATTCAACGATTCATTGCTGTCTGTCTGTGTCACCCAACAGAACACCACAGTGTATACGCAAAACCCATAAGCAATGCTTACAATACCCTCAACCACACTGAGATACTGTCGGTTAGTAGGAGCAATTAGATTGCAGATTGTAGTGTTAGAGTGTAAGTATCGTTTTGCTTGTTGTTATTACACCATCCGTTTTGCTCTGGGTTAGTATATTCGAGAAGTTAGAAAAGCGCTCACTACTTCAGCACTCGGTGCAAGTTAGTTTCATGTTCCATCTGGATGTCTATGTGTTTTTGAGTGCCCCGTTCGAGTCTTCTTTTTCGAGGATGCTTAAATAGTAGTGGATGGTGGTGATGGTGATTTTATACATATTTGTGTAACATCGTGCTAGATTAGGGTAAATCTTACGCCGTTAAACTTAATTTGTTCTTTGCTGGTTTACATTCATTTCAGAGAAGGTTTAATAAAAGAAATTTGATCGAACGCTCGTAGGGTGCATTCGTAAGGGCACATGGAACAAAAGTACCAAATGGTTTTCTCTTTTTTTTTTGGCTGGAACTGTACCCAAAAAAGCCTAGATATTTTTTGCCAATCGCACCCCCACCCCGTTTTGCGCTGAATTTGCCCACTCTTTCTCCACGACCTACGGCACGATTAGCCAAAATGAAGCAAGCTCTGGACACACCGCAGCAGCAGATGTGCGCGACCGTAGTAGCAGGAAAGAGAAGAGCTTTAGATACCTTCTTGTGTGTCGTAGCCCTTCAGGCTGAAGTTCACCTGCAGCGGTTGATCGGCCTTTACCAGCACCGAAACCTCCTCGCTCGGATAGTAGCTGCAAGTGATGAAAATGGAACCGTAAGTACGTTAGAAAGAAACAAGCTGCCTCCAATGCGGCTTACCCGACAGCTTCAACACGAATATTGTACTGGCCCGGCACCAGCAGGCGCCAGTATTCGCCCCGCTCGCTGGTACGCATGTTGCGATCGATACCGTTCACGATCACGTCCGCATCCTTGATCGGATAGCCGGCACTGTCGCTGACGAGTCCCTAAAAACAAAATAATACAAAACCGTATTCAATATTGGCACGAAAATCCCGCACCCATTGCCGAAAACTCTAACCTTTACACCGACGTGCACCAGCTTCAAGTACTCCAGAAGGCTGCGCTTGTTTTTGTTCCACTCCTTCGGTAGCTCCCGGGCGTACGGGAACTTGCAGCAGCTCAGTTCCAGCGTCACCTCGAAGCAGTTGCTGTACACGTAGTTGAAGTCCTGCATGCCACCGCTCAGCTCGTACCAGTACGCACCGTTCGTGATGCCACTCTGGAAGGTTTCGTTACAATCGCGACCCTGCCGCATGACCGGGTGGTTTTCGGCGTACGTTAGCGCGGCGTACTTGAAGAACTTGTTGTCCGGCGTACGGCTTTCCTCGCAGCACTCGTGATGATGACTGCACCGAAAATGACGAACCGAAAACGAAAAAAATATGTTATGTGTTCTGTCTTCAGCACCAAGCGACCACTGTAGGTTACTTACATCGAATTGTCGTACGGATAACTGGCCACGACGGCACCACCGTGCAGGTTTGCCGACAGCACGAACGGATTGTTCAGGATCCAGCTCATGACGGCCACCGTTTCCGGCTGGCGGCGTTTCATGCGCTGATGCCGCGTACGCTCATCATCGAACCGGTCCGGGAAATCTCGGTTCAGATCCACGTTGGCTGCATTGTACCGGCCGACATAGTCCGCGGGCGATTCGCAAACACCTTCCTGGAAACACACGAACAAACGAAATATTTAGATAAAGGTCACCCGCCCTACCAAGTGTGTTGCCAACAGGACAATTTACTTATGTAACGGCGGATACAAGCGGCACAGACAACAAATAATTTGCCGGCGTCTTTTCTCGGTATTTTAAAAATGTACTCTAGATTGCCCTACCACCCGCTAAACCTTTATCCCGGCGGGCTCGGAAGATGGAAAGCAATTATGCTACACAACCCACGCAACGCACGCCGACTTCCTTTTTCACACTTTTCATCATCTGCCGCTAAACGGTATTGCATATTTTTAAAAGGGAAAAGGAACGCTCGACGGATGTAAGCATCTGTCGTCAACGCCGAGAAAAATCTGCCCACGCATCTTCCCAGCTTTCCAAGTAAAAGATATGAAGGAAAAAGCCCTGCTAAATAAGCTATAATAATACCTGTCAGTTGAACATTGTTTTGATGGGTTTTAAATTTTACTGTAACTCATCACTTCACGGGTAGGAGTTTGAAACAGTAATTTATCTATATTATTGTTAAAGATTTATGTTACTGTTGCCATTGGCGGTGAATTTGAGACCAATTTATTCTGCCTGGGATAACATACATAAGCAAGCAGAAAGACAGTTGAATTAAACAGTATTATGTGTTTGCAGCCTGTTTTTATTGCTTATCGAAATGGTTCGTCACAATCAGACTAAACAGCTCTGTCAGGTAAAATAAAATAGTGGAAAAAATAAAACAAAAACACAAGCGCAAATGCAAATTACGTCCACTGCGTTGTGTCTATCGCAGCATTAAATCGAAGTGACTGCTTGCTCGGTTAAAACGTCCGCGTTCGCGAATATCGTCGCCTGCTCACTGCAATAACAAAAAAAATATGGCCGCCGGGGATGGTTTGCGGAATGTTATCGGATAATTTTATCACAATCCGTGTTCTCCTGTTTCGAGCACAGGGGGTAGGTATAGTGTTTTTTTTGTGTCGCAACATACGTACTAATGCAACGCGAGTTCGTTCATTCTTTATCATTTGTTCCTGTTGTAACTAATCGATTAGTTCCCGTCAGTGTTTTATGAATGGTTCACAGCGGGCTACACAAGTAGAGAAGGAGAGGGCGCTCAATCCAGACGATAGCTACTTGGATTGACTTGAAGCAAAACCTGCAACACGTCCCACTGTCATCGATGACGGTTGTTAAAAGGTGCTAATTAAATGTGCCGTTCTTTGCTCCCGTTTCCCCCGTGCTGACGCGAGCTGCACCGTTTCGCGCTGAGCTGTACGATAACACGGCAGCAGGATGAATGACGGGATTATTTATTGGGAAGTAATTGAATCAAACATCAGATAAGACGCATCCCGAGGCAATGGCTAATTCGACGTGGGAGTTTCCTATCAATCGTCCCACGAGGGTACACATACGGCACATACGACAGCAACGCATTTGGCTGAGAAACCCTCGCAACATTGTACGCAGAACGCGTCACGATCACACGTCATCAGTAGGAAGATGGTAGGGCAATAAAGAACAACCCTCGCTATGTTCGTTGGCGTGCTGCTGGCATTTCAAGACCATCCTTTATGCCCGTCCTCCATTGTGTAAGGGGACGATGCAAAACGACTGAACCACGGACGAGACGCGCTTTCATCCACATGAACTATTAGACGGCGCTTAGCTCGGACGAATGTTTGCGGAGTGAATAATAATAATCGAGCAACCACCTCCTGCGCGTTGATTGCACCGACTGTTAGTGTATGCGATCGTTCCAGCGACTGGCCGTGGCATTGATGACCTTAAGATGACACCGGTTGTAAAGCGGAGGAGCAGTGCTTCATTCGCATCGTGATTTAAGAAAATTCAAATGCCCTCCCCTATTATCGACAGACTATCAAATGAGTAGTAAAGATGCGTTAATTGAGGCAAAAATTAATGCCTGCATACTTTCTCACCAATTGGGGCTTACGTTTGAAGTGAATGCGGATGAAAAGTTTAAGTAATTGGTCGAACAATTTTCCAATTAATGGTGAAATTTGTCGCTTTTCCCTATTTTTTTTCTCTATAGAAATGACTATTTAAATAAAACATTGTTATTCTGTCTGCTCAACCAGAATAATTTCTCTACTGTGTTTGCTATCTGAAAGGGTTCTAAACAGTTAGCGACGACACGACTGATAGAATATGGATGATGCTAAACTGTGTCACACGGCTCTAAACACCGATCGACGCATCACTGCGCGCTCGTGTACGGCTAGTCGATCTAGTAGTTGGTTCACGGATGCATGCAAAGTGAAAATGTTTTTCACATTTTTCATTCTCAACGGTTCGCCCACGGTTGCTAAGGGAAACAACAAACACAATGCACACGCTGTCGCCTCATTAGAATTCTCCACATCGCACGGACAGTATATTTACTAGCGCTCGGTACGCCTGATCTGGAACGGGCAGAATTTTCCGCATTCCGAACGCATTTCCTCTGTAAAAGAGACAGAGAGTGAAAGTTTTGACCCAGAACGTAAACGTCCGCGGTGGAAATCTGCGTGTGACGGAATTCCGGAAACAATCCACTAGCTCTCCCTCCCCCTACCTCAGGCCATGTTTAAGCGCACATCGGAGCAGCGCACGGCAGTAAGACGAAGGTAAAAAAGGGAGCAACATGATATAACAACAAACGACGGCCCCCGCGAGCACGTCTGCTAGTGGTGACCGGTTTTTGCCATTGCCCCCATCTAGTGCGGGATGCTGGTGAAAGGCAGTCGGTGCTGCCTATGGACGAGATCCGGCTAGATGAGGTGTGGCAGCAGTACTCTACATTTTTCATAATCAAAATCGTTGCTTTCAAGTGGCGTTTCTTTGAGTTAAAGAATTTAGTTCTTCCATTTAAACCCAGTTTATGATATGTTTACTCTACACAGTAGCTGCAATCAATCGAGCGTCAATAAGGGGATTTCCTTGCAATTTGCTTCTGGTTTTACGTTGATTGGATGTACCACAGTGTTGGAAGTCCCCAGTCCGCATGTTCGTGATAATTAAACAGCAAGTACTTGTCTCGGAAACGTAAAGCATCCCATAAAATGCGATATCCACAATCCTTTTCACTCTCCTTTGCATACCATTAAATGTTTTCCGCAGTTTCCATCTGTTACCACCAGCACTCATGTACTGCTGGTAGATTTGAATAGCGTTGTATTGTACGTTTGACGTCACCAACCACCCCAGCTGGTACTGGTGACAATGCTGGTGGTTTCTCCCACCCACGACCAATCCGCGAAAGCTTAGGGCTGTTGCTACAATATGTTCTGCGTAAAGGCCCGGTCCTGCTTACCTTGGAACGCTCGTAGCCATCCGGATTCATCGTCGGCATCAGGTAGATGGCGGTTTCGTTCACCAACGCACTGACTTCCGGATCACGGCCATAGTTTGCCAGCAGATACTGGGCGAGGTAGAGCAGCAGCTCGCGGCCCACCGTTTCGTCTCCGTGCATGTTGCCAACGTACTTAAACATGGGCATCAGCAGCGGCCGCGGGCGGTTCACGTTCGGGCGAATTTCTAGCACGGCCAGAGGGCGACCCTCCAGCGACTGGCCAATCGTGTGCACCTTGGCCAGGTCCGGGTAGTCCTTCTGCAGGTGCGCCAACACGTCCAACAGTTCATCGTTACCACGGTAGTGGGGCTGCTGGAGGAAACTTTCGTCTACATCGTGCGAATCAGCACTATCCACGGGGTTTACTTTCGGTACCGTGTATCCGTAAACCGAACGCAACGAGAGGCAGTTTATGGCCAACGCTACTGCCACCAGCAGGGATAATTTCACGTTCACAATCATTGCGCCTCCGGCTGCGAGGAGTTGTTCGCTCCGGTCGCAGAGAAAAGCGAACAACAGCTGCTTCAACACCACTTACGCACTCAGCACTTGATTACCACTGCGATTTGGCTCGTCCGTGGAAACTAAACGCTCTACACCCACGCGCGCTGTGAAAATTGTGCAGCAATTTTCCACCCTACAGTGAGAGGGAGGCAGGAAAAACGGTAGTTTCCCTGGAACCACGGCAGCAAAATAAGCACGAATTTTTTTTATATGCTAAAACGATTGATGGTTCAAGTAGCAAATCGGTACGAGAACTGTGACAGCTGGTTTGTGTTGACAGCTAGATAGAAGCAATTGATTTTCGTCCGCAGTTTTTTAGCCATTGTCCGTGTACGGTACAAGCAGATAGATTGAAAACTGGTGAAAGTATAAGAATATTGTATGTTATAAGTTAAAAAAACAGATCTTTTACCGCATATTCTACAACCATATGTTTGAAAAAATTGAAAAGCAGAACCTTACAAAAGTGCTTAACATGTCATTCCGTTTATCCGGGCATCTGTTTATCCGTGCCGTTTAAAAATGTAATGTTTATTCATATCAAAATGTAAAGCAACAGAATGGAAACAGTTGTAAGATTTTAGCAATCGACAGGATTAAGTAAAATCATAGCGCACTCTAAACATGTAAAGAGAGCTTCCATTGTCACATGATTAAAATTCCTACCCTTTTCAGATTTTAAGTCTTTGTTAAATATTGCGTATTGGTCGCCTTGCAGTATGAAAGTAAAGTGTGTTCCATTCGCGACTGCCGATTTCCTATGCTGCGAAATCGGTTAGCGCGTAGCGCACATGTTTATCAGCAAATCGATAAGATAGTTTCCGTTGGTGTGGGACGTTCTCTGTAAGGCGCGCTGCGGTGATGTCGTGGTAGTGTAATATTTTCGTCTACAACAACGACACACAAGCTATGACTCGTTGCATTTTATCAGTTGGGGATGTACGTTGAGCTTCGACGTCGTTGTAAGTGAAGCGGGTCGCTTTTTTCGGGCAGAAAGAATTGGCTTCCAAGATGGATAGCTACTTAGGCTTAGCACAGAGCAAGGTGAAGCCACGTAGCGTGGTCGACGCATTTTCAAATCGAACGGCGACGATAAAAAAGAGGTAACATTGACACGCGTATTGGTGACATAGAAGAATGCTCATTTCAATCATTCGACATGACTCATCTTTTCTATTTCCAGACCAGCAAGGCCTCCAGCAGCATATGCTACTAACTCGAGGGTAAACACGCTCCAAATGGATACCGCAAGTTAGCGTTAAACTTTATACTAAATTGTTTCACCTTTTTGCAGTCAATATCTACTTCCTCGATTGTGATAGATACAGCCGCCCAGTTTCGTTATCTGCAGGAACAACACCAATTGCTGTTGGAGAAATACAACAGTCTTCAAGATAGCTATACCGCGCTACAGGAGGAACACGGCAAGGTAAAGGCGGAGAACGAACGGCTACAGTGCGCGCACGACGAGTTGCAGGAAACGTACAACAACGTGACGGGAAAAAATTTCAACGCGGGACGATTACTAGTGTACTTAAAGCTGAAGCGGCGCACCGATAAAGAAACGCTGGAGAAGCGTAACATTATCAAGAGTAAGTGTTTATTGGTGGATTTGTGCGTGTGTGATAATTTTTTTTTAAACTACTGACTTTCGGTTAAGCAGATGAAGCTTGCTTCAACACCTACCTCCAGGATGTGGTCATGCTGGAGCACCCGCGGATACCGAAGGTCATACACGAGTGCATTGCGACGTTGGAAACGAACGACAAGTTTATGAGAAGTCCGGGCGTGTACCGAGTTTCCGGTGATCACAACACGATACAGAACTTGCGTTATGACATCAATGCCAACAACTATAAACGGTTGCGGAAGCAGAAATCGCCCCACGAGGTGTGTGGCATATTGAAGTTGTTTCTACGTGAACTGAAGGATCCATTAATATCGCTGGAAGCTTGTGCAAAGTACCTGCCGGATGTGGTTGATATGAGTGAGTGCGATGATTGCTGTAAATTAAGAGAAGATAGTTTCATACAGCGTTTTTTTCTCTGTTTTATCACTAGAAATCAACACGAAGGTAAAAGTTAAACAGTTGCTCCACAGTCTGGACGAAGTGAGACAAAATACGCTCAAAGTTCTCATCAAACACCTGCGCAGGTAAGTTGTTAAATTGAAGAATGATCCAGACAAACGTTCTAAATGAACCTTTAATTTACAGTGTCGCTGCCATAGAAGAGAATGAGGTGGATAGTTTCAGCCTGGGACTGTTGTTTAGCTCTCTTATCTTCAATGAAACGCTGGCCGATGTGTGTCCAGTGAAATTTCAAAACATGACCGCAGTGCCGCGCGAGTGTATCATTGCCATGATGGACAATTATGAGGCTATATTTGAATAAAGCGTTGAATAAAAAAAAACTCTGAAATGAAGTTATTTCATAAAATAGAGAAGTTTAAACAATTGTTAGAGTTTGTGAACACCACTGAGCGTACGTTCCCGCTACGTAAGAAAATTTGTCGGTGTGTTGGTGAATATTTCGCACATCACTACCACCACCAATTGGTTTGTTTATCATCTGCTGTCATTACCCAGTGGTAGGCGATGCTTTGTTTGTTTTGATTTCATACGTTTGTTGTTTGCTTTTGCTTAAAATGTTGTTCTGGCTGGTTGTTCTCCTGTTGATTGGTGTTCTTTTGTTCGCCATCGACTCAAAACTGGAAAAATACACGCGATTGCCCGGACCGAAACGTTACCCCCTCATCGGTAACGTTGTTTCATTCCTTGGCGTTGGCCCCGTTGGTACGTAGAGAAGAACGCGTCGATGAACGCGTCTTGCGCGCGATTAATTCTTATCTGCGTGTTTTGTTCATGTAATGTGCAGAAATATTTGATCAACTTATCGCGTTCGGAACCTCTTACGGGAAGGTGTACAAGCTTGATTTTTTCTACGATTACACTATTGTATTTTCCTCGCCTGAAGCAGCGGAGGTAAGTAATGCTGATGTTAAGGACGACAGCAAACGATGGAAGCATAATATGTCTCTACACCTTTCAGGCCGTTCTGTTGTCGAACAAGTTTAGCAGAAAATCGGAAGATTATGACAAAGTTGCAGAATGGATCGGCGACGGACTGCTCATATCGCGGGGCTATAAACATATGCTCCGGCGAAAAGCCATCGCACCTTGCTTCAATCTCATGCCATATTTTGTGCCTGCCTTCAACCGGCAGGCAGATGTACTCTGCGATAAGCTCTCGTTGTTGGTGGATCAGTCGAGTGAAGCCATCGACATCTTTCCCGAGCTGAAACTGCATACGCTCGGCGTCCTGTGCGAGACGGCGATGGGCGTCGAAATGGACGGGGACGAGAAGGTCAGGCAGCGCCAGGCTCGGTACACGCAGATCGTGGAAGAGCTGAGTTCCATTCTGTACTGGCGCATGTTCAACGTGTTCGTCAACATTAACGCACTGTTCCGGATGACCTGGACCAGTAGGAAGTTTGTTAAGCTCGTGGAAACGTCGAGAAACTTTACGCGCGATTTGATCGACCGGGGCCGTAAGAAGAAATTGCTTTCGGAGCAATTCCGTGCATCGGAGGAAGAGCCGGAAGAAGAGACGGGCCGGAAACGACCGTATGCGTTGCTCAACCAGTTGCTGGAGACCCGCATCGAAGACAAACCCCTGTCGGATGAAGATATTCGTGAAGAAGTAGACACTTTCACGTTCGCGGTAAGTTCGATGGGATTGGGTGAGCGATTGAGGAGCGATCGTTAAGAATTTTCATCTTTTTTAGGGTCATGATACAACAGCGTCCGCGTTAACGTTTCTCTTGTACAACGTGGCAAAACATCCGGATGTACAGGAGAAGCTATACGAGGAGATAACGCAAACAGTGGAAGCTGAATGTGAATGCATGACGACCGCTGCGCTGCACACTGATATGTGTAAAAAGTGTGTGAAGTAAGTTTGCCTTACTTTGTACAGCTCTTAGGATGCATTAAATTATGATTCCCATTTTCCCAGCACACTAAACCAGCTCCCATACATGATGATGGTCATCCAAGAATCGCTCAGGCTGTTCCCACCCGTTCCGATCATAGCACGCCGCGCCGACTGCGATACGATGGTGGATGTAGTGCGGATAAAGCAAGACACGAGTGTAGCAATCGATATCTTTACCATGCATCGTAATCCAGAATATTTTCCCGACCCGTTGCGCTTCAATCCGAGTCGGTTCGAACGTTCGAATCCCGACACAGCGGGGTACAATCGCTACGCGTACATTCCATTCAGTGCCGGTAACCGCAACTGTATCGGACAAAAGTTTGCCCTGTACGAGCTGAAGAGCACGCTGGTGAAGCTGTTACAGCGCTTTCAAATTCGCCTTGCGAGGCAGGACTACGTTCCGCGACTCAAGGCCGAGATTGTGCTGAAACCAGCGGAGGGGCTACCGTTGCGGTTTATTAAGCGATATTAAGTTGTTTACCAAATGTACACCAAAGTTGATTGTAGAAATTAATTAAGATTATTGGTATTATAACACAATTGGAAATATTTGCAATTTTATTTGAATCCTAATCACCCAAGTGCTTTTTTATTTTTATTTCTAACAACACCGTGTATTTAATTTATTTGTTTCGGTCTAAAAATTGTAGTGGCATACCGTTGGCCGGCTTCAGCACCAGCTCCATCTTCATTTTCGGCACAAACTCCGGATCCGGTAGTACGACTTTGCAGCGGCCCAGAATCTTTACCAGGACGGTTTTCAATTCGTTTAGCGCAAATTTTTGTCCTACGGATAAAAAAATCGACATGTTAGAGACGTGATGCACTCACAGTTCTGCATGCGTGCAATCCTACTCACCAATACAATTCCGGCTACCGGCACTGAACGGAATGTACACGTACGGGTTGCGATTCGTCTCACCATCCTCGAACCGTTCCGGGCGGAACTGATCCGGTTCGGGGAAATATTCCGGGTTGTTGTGCATCATGTACGCCCCGAACACGATGGTCGATCCCTTATTCAACCGGATGCCACTAATCGTAGTGTCACGATCAATATGCCGCGAATAGTACGGTACCGGTGGGAACATCCTCAACGATTCCTTAATCACCAGCTCGAGGTACTTCAGGTTAGTGATGAGCTGCTGGCTGACCGGTTGATCGTTGGGTATTTCGGCGACAATCTCTTCATACACGCGTTGCTGCACGTCGGGATGCTTGGCGCACGCGTACAGGATGAACGTGATGGCGCTGGACGTGGTATCGTGACCCTGTAGAAGATACAGAACGGGAAGATTTCGGGATAGTGACGATAGTGACGATGTTCTCCTGGCGTTAAGCGACGCTTACCGCAAACATGAAGTTGTTAACTTGGCTGTAAACCTCCTCGTCACTAAACTGGCGCCCGGTAATGTCGGAACGCAACAGTATATCCAACAGCGATAGGCGCCCTTTCTCCGATTTCAATTCAGGTTCAACGCGGGACGGCATCGAGGAGACCAGCTCCGCCCGCCGCTGCTTGATGACGGAAGTCGTAAAGTCTCGATTGATCTTGATCGACTCTCGGTACGTTTTGTAGTGTTTCGTCATCCGGAAAGTGAAATCCGAGAAGCCCATCGCGTTGTACATCCGCCAGAAGGTGATGCGCGAGAGGCTGACCGCGTAAACGAGGAATGGGAAAATGGATCATAGTTCTTTGCTGGAACGTGCAGGGAGTGCTTACTTCGAAACTGCCCGAACGTAGTCGGAATCTTCCAGCTGTGCGCGGCATCGGACACCCATCGACGTCTCCAGAATGACGTCGAGTGTGTAGAGCTTTACCAGCGCAAAAATATCTACCGACGCTCCCGCCTGATCCAGCAGCTTTTGGACCAACACATCCGCCTGCTCCTCAAACACCGGCACGTAGCTATCGAGAATCTTGAAGTGAAACGCCCCGGTCAACGCTCGGCGGTTGGTAAACCAGCTGCTGCCATGGTCCAGCAGTATGCCGTTGCCAAGCCACTCGTCCAGTATGACATAATCCAACGACTTACGATTGAACTCGTTCGACGAGATGATGCGCTGCGGGGAACATGGATGTAAGTTGCAGAATTAGTAACACGTTGGTGCAAAATTACACTAGTACACTACCCACCTCGACGTCATTCGGGGAGGAAAATATGAACCAGCACTTATTCAGCAGATCGAGCTTTACGACCGTCCCGTAGCGGTTGAAGTATTCTTTTAGCTTTTCGAAAAATACTACCAAAAAGTGGGCTATTTTAGAACGCAACGATTAGGATTTGTTTAGCAGCCTGCGGTCACTCACCCTGCGTATCATACCGCGCCAGTTCCAGTGTGTTGCCGAGGAGAAAGTTTGCCGGTGGCCCGGGTACGTGCCCGACCGTGCGGTACACTTTGTAGCGAAACGAGACAAAGCGCAGAAACAGCGCACACAACACAATTAACGCCACGTACGCGATCATAGCGGAGCGCTTTAGCTCTGTGTGATACGTTCCGCGTTAGAATAGCTTCTGATGTGAGGGATGTTGGTGTACATGATGAAAAGATAGACTCGTGACGATCGCAAACAGGTTTCCGACGCCAATTGTAATGCGTGTGAGAATTCTAAAAGGTTAACAAAAAATCTCATAAAAAAGGTAAACTAGGAAGATCGTTCCGTCTTCGTTCGCGGCTCGACTTTACGGCAGGTGATGAGATTTTTTTCCCACAAGAATGATGATAACTATCTCAAGCTAATGTTGATGCTCTGTACATGTGTTGTTTGTTGTCTCAGAACCTGTATCTGTGGTTGTCCTACTACGTTGACCTGGATCGTTGAGTTCGTGTTGGGAGATGAATGTTAGACAAATGTTAGTAAATACTCTTACGAATATTTCTAGTGGAGGTCTTCCTTTGATCCCATCTTAAAACATGTTTAAATTATATCAATTTCACCACGCAATGGTGAGGGTAAATAATATTATCATAATATCATAAAATAAATAAATAAAAAAGTAATT
Source organism: Anopheles farauti No. 4 (assembly GCA_000956215.1). Classification (NCBI taxonomy): domain Eukaryota; kingdom Metazoa; phylum Arthropoda; class Insecta; order Diptera; family Culicidae; genus Anopheles; species Anopheles farauti No. 4. Next base: position 3,446 of record JXWZ01007777.1, on the reverse strand, counting down.
AGTAGCAAAAGAATGCTAAAATCATCAATTACATATATTTTATTTCGAGTGATCAGTCAGCTGGTATACGGAATGTACATCATTTAATGCGTGCGTACTGTTAGAAATTAATTTCTGCTTCGGTGTCGAAAAGCAGGTCGAATGCGGACAACATTCGATCTGTGCCGTCCGACATGCCTGGCTTTGAAATCAAACCACGCTTTGCTATAGCAACGGATGGCGGGGGGTTTTTTTTATAGCAAGTGAGGAACGAAAACAAAAATTCGAATATTACACCACTGGATCATGGAGCACGGAAGTTTCTCATGCATATTCATTTCCGCAGATTTGGTCTGCTAGCGTTTGCTGTTTATATTCTTTTCGCAGCGTGATAAGAATACTGTTCGTTCTAATTACTTTGGTTTGGAAAACGGTGCCCCAGGGTGGTAGGGCTCGTGATGATTAATCAAAACAATTTGAATGTTTTATACATATATTTTTTTCCCGCCTTCTCGGTTGATTTTTCTAAACAATATAATAAAATTTTATTCTAGCGACTTGAAAATGTTAATAATTTTTCCTCAACCAATACAATCTTATCAACACACACACACAAAAATGCTGTTTTTAAACAAAGCGATTTGCATAACCTGTTGCGTTTCCCATCGTAACCTTCCGTGCTCAAAATGGCAAAAGGTCATAAGTCTACCACGTGTATTCTGGATGATGGAATCAGCATTGAAGAAACAAACACCGACCAAATTGTAACCGATATAAAATGGAATAGTGTTAGAACACTAAACGTTTCCTACCAAAACGTGACGTAGTCACCGCGACGCACAGTAATGACCGTAATTACTATAATGACAAACCATCCGTTCCGCATCATCGCTTTATCATTTCCCCTTCGCCCGATTTCGTCTCGACTGGTGGTAAGGTGTTCGAAAAGTTCTCGATTCTAACCGGATTTCTCGTTTGCCTGATAGTGGTGTGAATAACATTATGCACCACATGCGTTGGTTATCAGGCATGGGCAGGTCAGTTTGCCTTTAATTTATTCAACCCAATCCATACACGTACGGCACGCGATGAAAGCATTGCGATGGGATCGCCGCTCACTATCGACCGTGTGGGATCTAAAACGCGCGCTTTGGGTCCGGCGGTTTGGTTCGCCGTGTGGAATATGTTTTAGTTTGAAGCAAGAAAGCACGTGCTCTGGACGGTGGCTCCCTTCGGAAGCTCTCCATACGTAGAGGAGTGTTTGATTGTCGTCGCGGTTGGTGTACGTAAGCGTGTAGAACTTTTACAACGTTTTTTTTTTTTTGTAACGTTCGCGCCATCGCTAGTACAAATACAAAGGCGCTCGCTGATCTTGTCGCGAATCGTCGCGCGGCCTCGCGCCGGCTGCCACATTCGCTGGTGTTTGTGTGTTTGCGTTCAACCGTGGCAGCGTGCTTTGTCCGTGGGGTCCAGTGGATTCTGGCCGGGTTGATCATCGACATTCAGTGTGTCGGGGTGCAGCGGCAAAGTGACGACGACGCGCAGCAGCAGCAGCAGCAGCAGCAACGATGTTGACCATGATCGTCGTGAGCGTTCTAGCGCTCCTGTTATCGATCGCTATCTGGTGGACGGTTGCGAATTTCGGTAGTGCCCTACGGTACGCCGGCAAACTCGGTGGCCCCAGGGCTTACCCGCTGGTGGGGAACGGGCTGCTGTTTATCAACAAAACACCCGCCGGTGGGTATGCGCGGAGGTCGGCTTGACGAGGTCGGTGTTTTTAACCAGTGCAAAAACAAACAAAAAAAATACTTCACAGAGTTCCTGCAGCTGCTGGGGCGCCTGATCGTGCAGTACGGCAAATGTTTGCGCGTTTGGCTCGGAACACAGCTGATCGTGCTCGTTACCGATCCGAAGGACATCGAGGTGAGCAGCCGGCCGCGAAGGGAATGAAGATTGCGTGGGGTCACCGGCGAAGTGGTGTTGTGAAATGTGCGAAAACTGAAGAAGATCCAATCGTAACGTCCGCCTTGCGCATTAAGTGCACGAAGTGTGACAATGCAGGTGGCGTTTGGTGCATGCTGCATTTGTAAGCGAACAAATAAGCCTCCCCAGCGAACGATGTGACACAGATAGGCGTAAAGACGGACGCACAGTAGGAGCGGATTGTTTCATATATCGAACGCGTTAATAGCACAAGGCAAACGGCACCCCACTTGGGCTGGGGCGTTTATTTTCATGCCATGCAGCGATAGAAGCACGCACGTTACCATGCACTCGAACGTGCTGGAATTATTTTAATGCACTGCTAATTGTAACAACTAGGCCAGTTGAGGATCGTGAGAATTTGTGAGGAATAATTATTATGATCGGGCGTTTGTGTGCGCCGGTTTGGATCTATCGGATTTGTTTTTGAGATATATGTGGAGTCGAGTTCACTGTTCAAGTGATCACGAAAAATAATTGTTTAACTAAATCAAATAACTTTTTTTTTCTCAAGAATTAATGTTTAAATCGATTTTTTCAAAGAGGTTGTCCATTACTAAATCTATAAATTGCAAGAGCCGAATTCGGGACGAAAGACTTCGCTTTCCAAGTAGAGCTTAAGTACCAGCAGGTAGATTTGGCAGAAGAGTTCGGAATCTGATAGAATATGGCAACTGCCTAGTGGAAAGAGTGCTTAAAATCGCCCAACATGTTGCCATTTTTTTTCGTAGGTCCTCCTGAGCAGCCCAAAGTACATCGAAAAGTCCAGCGAGTACGACTTCATTCGCCCCTGGCTGGGTGAGGGACTGCTGATCAGCAGCGGCCGGAAGTGGCAGACGCACCGAAAGATCATCACGCCCACGTTCCACTTCAAGATCCTGGAGCAGTTTGTGGAGATCTTCGACCAGCAAGGCCACACGTTCGTCGACATACTGCGACTTTTCGCGAAATCTGGTGAAACGTTCGACGTGTTCCCGCTGGTGACGCTGTGCGCATTGGATGTCATATGTGGTAAGGGTGGGAGCTGGGTTCGATTGAGGTGTCAGACTTACCCGGGTTGCTTTCTCCACCACTAGAGTCTGCGATGGGTACTAAGGTGAATGCTCAGATGAACTCAGAATCGGACTATGTGAAGGCGGTAAAAGAGTAAGTGCGTGCGTGCAAGGGGAGAGGAGGTATTAGGTGATCAAACTGCTTTCTTTTCGTTACAGAATCACCAATCTCATACAGCTGCGTATCTACGACTTTGTGATCCGGTACGAGTTCTTCTTCCGGTTCAGCGCCAACCGACGTCGGCAACGCAAAGCGTTAGCGATTCTGCACGGGTACACGGATAGTGTGATCCGTGCCAGACGGCAGGAACTGAACGAGGGTTTGGCGAAGGGTAAGGACGACCACGAGGATTCGGTGGGCATGAAGAAGCGTATGGCGTTTTTGGACATGCTGCTGCAGTCGACGGTTGATGGACGTCCGTTGACGGCGCG